>JACGAQ010003960.1:0-21640 GCA_014119065.1 Orius insidiosus | reverse complement strand
ATTTGGAAGAGGAACAGCTGTCGGATATAGATGTAAAAACAGAAGATCCAAATGGAAAATTATTTGAACAGTTTTCAAAATTTTTGAAGATTCAAGAAGATGCTGATATTTCGAAAGTTTGTTTTGGAGAAGTTTGATGGAAAAAAAAAAGGCGCGAGAATGGCTGATATTTTTTGAAAAAGAATGTAGTCGACATAATATTAAGTCTGATGCTAAAAAAATCCAATGCATGAGATTATTTTTATCGGATAATGCTTAGAATGGTATAACGCTACTTTGTATAAATTAACGGCTTTCGGATCTTGGGATGATTGGTCCAGTAGTTTTCTAATGACTTATGCGGACAAAAGTTGGCGATCGATAGCATTTGTTTCAATTTTCGGTATTTAAACGGTTCTTTCCTTGACTATGCTTTGAAGAAGGAGAGATTGTTACTGGAAACAGAACCTGATGACGAACAATCGCGTATTAATCATATAGTGATCGGTTTACCAATTTATATTCAGGATCGTTTGGATAAGGAAGAGATCAAGTTTGTTGAGCATTTGTTCAATCAGCTTCGCCGTTATGAACCTCGTCGTGAGAATCAGTATGCTACAAAGGATGAACCGAGGATGAATCGAATGACGGAAAAGAAAGAAGAACAGGGAAAGCAGAACAAAAATTTTGAGAGAAAACCGTGTTCTATTTGCGAAGGTCTTGGACATAGACGATTTCATTCTGAAAATGTATGCTGGCATAACAAAGTGTAAAGAAGTGTGTTAACTTGGCTTCAACACATGAAAGTGAAAAGGAAAAATGATTCAAAAAACGCGTAAGTCCGCCACTAATTCGTTTAAATGAAAAATTAATGATAAAGATTTTAATGGTATTTATGACAGTGGGTCAAATGTAACATTAATAAATTCCAAAATAATAGAAGATATCAAAGACAAATTTATTCGGATAGGACTTTATTAAAAACATTAGTGGTGTGGAAAAATGCAGTGGTAAAATAAAGATTAAATTAAAAATTAATAAGATTGAAAAAGAAATTGAAGCTTATGTGGTAAAGAAAGATAAGTTTTTCTATGATGTACTAATAGGACTGGATGTAATAAGAGAATTCAAATTAATTCAAGATGAAAAATTAAATGTATTACAGAGGATATCAGAGGATGTAGTGGAAAATGTTTCTAAGGAGGTTGAAAGAATGAATCGATAAAATCAATAAATTTTAATACGAATGAATCGGAATTCCTTGAGGCGGGTTTGAAAGAATTGAAATTGGAGCATTTAAGTGAAACGAATCAAAAAGAAATTAAAGTTTGATAAAATCAAATCTGGTAGCTTTTGCTATAGAAAAATTTGACTACTTTGTATAAATTAGGGGTACAAGGGGAGTGAAGGCCTCGGTACCTCCTGGGTGGCCTGGACCCTGGAGGACCAAAATACCGGGTAATGCCTCAGTCGGACTTTACGACATACCCCAAGCCCAACCACCACGTCCTCGTCGTGTACCCTGGGCAACGCGATGAGCGGCTAACGGTGGAGGGCAAGAGCGACTCCCGGCGCTATAACGGGGAATACAGGCTAAGGGAGACAACCCCTACAGAAAACCCCAAGCTAAGGTGTAAGGAGCAACGTGCCGAGGGCTGGATGGCCGAGGGGTAACTTCGGTCCCTAACGTTCTCCCTGGGGGCACCGGTCGACCCCCCCTTGTATTTAGACTTACCCGGCCATGCGGGGCTCTGGTCGGGCGGACCTTACTTCCCTAGCTTACTCCGTTTCCTTATGAACACCAACACAAAAAACAAAACACACACACCACAAACACCCACCACCACAGAACAAACAGTGAGACGGTGGCTCCGGCTCCTCAAGGGCGGCACGGGGGACGGGACGCGGTGCAAAGGCTCCCGAAGCCAGCACCCGCGGACCGCACTTCCGGCCAAGGTCCATTGAGGAGTTGGAGAGGATGACGGACCAGGTCAGAAGGGTCAAACTCACCGGCCAATCCCGACAAAGGATCCAGAATCTAGTCGGGAGGGGGTGGAGTTCCTGAGGGCCAAGAGGTCCGTCATCCGGACAACATAATTACAAAACTGACAAGGTCAATGCCAAAGGCGGGACGTCGACAGGGGGTGATACTCCCTGCACGACTAAGTCCAATAGCGCCAGGGCAAACGGCCCAGATCAGTCGGTCACACCGGTTAAGGCCCCTGAGAGGAAAAAACCGAGGCAGCCCGAACAGGTAAGAGCTCAGCTCTCCTATAGGGATGCCTCGGCCCTGTGAAGGTAGGTCTGGTGGATACCGACTACCCTAAGGTCCAGCTCAGCGATGAGCAACAGGACAGGGTGCTGGAGGCTGTCCTCAAAGCCTATGAGAGGGAGGTGGACAGCGGAATTCAAATCCGCTTCCTCCGATCCAATCATAGGCCGGGCTTCCTCCTTGTTACCTGTGCGAATGCCGAGGCGGCGGGCTGGCTGGTGGATATTACCCCCACCCTGAGGCCATGGGAAGGTGCAAACCTCCGTGCGCTGAAGGGTGAGGAGATCCCCCGGCCGGTGACGTGCACGGTATTCGTCGCGGAGGAGTTTGGCAAGATCTGACCAAAGATCAGATCCTCTCCAGACTTCAAGTAAGTAGGCGGTTGCGTACCGACAGATGGGCGTCCTGGGGCGACCGGTCCAGTGACGGAGGTAAGGTTTGGACCTTCGCCATGGACGGGGAGTCCCTGGAGGCCCTGAAGTCAGAGGGCATGCAGGCCTATTTTGGCATAGAACCCTCAAGTTCAGGCGAGGGAGGGGGACACAACCAAGGGAGATTCTCCCGCGGACCCCCCTTCTGAGCAACGAGCAGAGGGGGATCAAAAGCAAAAGAAGGAGGGGAAAAAGGGCAAAAAGAAGCGGAAAAAGGCCCAATTTACCACCCCTCCGGATTTAACGGACAACACCAGCCCACTACTAAGGCCTCCGGCACAGCCCCTCGTCAGGGCGCCGGAGGGTACCATGGAGGTTGATTCCCCCATGGCTGTGGGCTCGGTGGACAACACCAGCCCACTACTAAGGCCTTTGGCACAGCCCCTCGTCAGGGCGCCGGAGGGTACCATGGAGGTTGATCCCCCCGTGGCTGTGGGCTCGGTGGCCCCCTCACCGACGAAATGAGGGGGAAGGAGGGACTCCGGTTCCTGCAGGGAAATCTCCATCACGCAAGGGCGGCCTCGGCCATCCTGTGCAAAACGATGGAGAACGAAGGCGGACATAGCC
This sequence comes from Orius insidiosus, assembly GCA_014119065.1. Classification (NCBI taxonomy): domain Eukaryota; kingdom Metazoa; phylum Arthropoda; class Insecta; order Hemiptera; family Anthocoridae; genus Orius; species Orius insidiosus. The sequence goes on along the minus strand of JACGAQ010003960.1, from coordinate 18,391 downwards.
CTCCTGCAGGAACCATGGTTGAACGGAAGCGTCGTCAGGGGCCTCGGAGTCCCAACCACCCAGGTAATGTATGATAGGTCTGCCCCCAGACCTCGAGCCTGCATGGTGGTAAGTAAAGAATTCAATTGCTTATTGATCCTGAGCTTTGCTCAGGGGATTGTGTTGCAGGAATCCTGACGTGAAAACGGAAGTAGGACCAAAAAAGGTACTAATATGCTCGGCCTACTTCCCGGACGAGGACACCTGTCCACCAGAAGCCATACAACAGGTTGTAGATCACGCGCGCAGTAGGTGCCTCCTCTCCTGATCAGCTGCGACGCCAATGCACATCACACAAACTGGGGTAGTAGCAACATAAACGCCAGAGGTGAGTCCCTTTTAGACTTTATCGCTGGTGAAGGGCTTGACATAGCCAATGTTGGCAATGAACCGACGTTTGTGATCCGCTCAAGGGCAGAGGTACTGGATATAACCCTGTGCCTGCCCAGGGGGGGAATTAATATCCGTGACTGGCATGTGTCTCAGGAACCTTCCGGCTCCGATCACAGACACATCCGGTTCACGCTAGACATCCCGAATCTGGTATCTACCACCTATCGGAACCTCGGGAGACGAACTGGGACGGCTTCTCCAAGTCTCTCAGTCTGAACCTGAGGACGGTGGGTGGGACGATCTCAGACAGGGGTGACCTGGACACTGTCACGAGGCAGCTGAGCGAGGCCATTGTTGAGGCCTGGGAAGCCAACTGCCCGGAGAAGACCAGGAGAAACAGGTATAAAACTGTTTGGTGGAACAATCATCTGGAGGAACTGCGCATCCAGGTGAGAAGGCTATTTAATAGAGCCAAAGCTACCAACGCCTGGGATACATACAGAGAGCAGTTAACCCTGTACAATAAAGAAATCCGGAAAGCGAAAAGGGCCTCGTGGAGGAGGTTTTGCGGAGAGGTGCATGAGACGCCAGAAGCGGCCAGAATCCACAGGGTCCTGTCGAAGGATGGTACAGGGGGTCAAGTAGGATTCCTGAAAAAGACCGATGGAACCTATACGACCACTGGTGAGGAGAGCTTAAACCTTCTCATTAACACGCACTTTCCTGGTTCTATCCCAGAGGCCAATGGCGTCTCATGCACCTCTCCGCAAAACCTCCTCCACGAGGCCTTTTCGCTTTCCGGATTTCTTTATTGTACAGGGTTAACTGCTCTCTGTATGTATCCCAGGCGTTGGTAGCTTTGGCTCTATTAAATAGCCTTCTCACCTGGATGCGCAGTTCCTCCAGATGATTGTTCCACCAAACAGTTTTATACCTGTTTCTCCTGGTCTTCTCCGGGCAGTTGGCTTCCCAGGCCTCAACAATGGCCTCGCTCAGCTGCCTCGTGACAGTGTCCAGGTCACCCCTGTCTGAGATCGTCCCACCCACCGTCCTCAGGTTCAGACTGAGAGACTTGGAGAAGCCGTCCCAGTTCGTCTCCCGAGGGTTCCGATAGGTGGTAGATACCAGATTCGGGATGTCTAGCGTGAACCGGATGTGTCTGTGATCGGAGCCGGAAGGTTCCTGAGACACATGCCAGTCACGGATATTAATTCCCCCCCTGGGCAGGCACGGGTTATATCCAGTACCTCTGCCCTTGAGCGGATCACAAACGTCGGTTCATTGCCAACATTGGCTATGTCAAGCCCTTCACCAGCGATAAAGTCTAAAAGGGACTCACCTCTGGCGTTTATTTTGCTACTACCCCAGTTTGTGTGATGTGCATTGGCGTCGCAGCTGATCAGGAGAGGGAGGCACCTACATAAGTATATCCCGGATTATACTCGGCTTCTCGAACCTCTGCATAATTTGCTTCGAGATAAAACGGAATTTCAGTGGATTGTGAAAAAACTTTTGAAGAAATTAAAAATTATTTATGTACAAGTCCGATTTTGGCGATTTTTGATCCAGTGCGTCCAACGTATCTGTTTACAGATGCGAGTAATACCGAAGTCGGAGCTGTTTTAAAGCAGATTCAGGACTCGGGAGAATTGCATCCTGTGGCTTATTTTTCTAAGAAATTTTCACCTGCCCAATCAAAGAAGAAAGAGATATATTTGGAATGTTTGGCAATTAAGGAAGCGATTCAATATTGGCAACATTGGCTTATTGGTATTACGTTTGAAGTTGTTTCGGATCACAAACCTTTGGAAAATTTAAAATTGAAAGCTCGGACAGATGAAGAGTTGGGAGATTTGGTCTACTATCTTACACAATACAATTTCAGAGTTCGTTATTCTCCTGGTTCCACTAACCAAGAAGCGGACGCTCTTTCTCGAAATCCTGTTTTAGAGTACTTTGATGCTTCTGATGAAGTTCTTCGTGTTGTTTAACTTAGTGTCGCTTGAAGAGATTCGGTCTGATCAACGAAATAATTCGATATCTGATCAAAGTATTTTTTGGAAAGATGGACTTATGTTTAAGAAATTGAGAAACAGAGAACGTATCTGTGTATCGGAAGAATTTGGAAAAGGTCTTATTAAAAAAGTTCATATTCACTATGGCATGTTGGTGTTGGTCATCTTGCAAATAAATTACGACCGTTTTATTATTTTCGAAACATGGATTTACATATTCAGGATTTTTGCGCTCGATGTGAGATTTGCAGAAAGCACAAAACTCGGAGAAGTCGTGAATTTGGATTGTTATCCCAATTGGGTCCTGCTAAGGAACCGTTCGAGATTATGTCATTGGATACGATTGGAGGTTTTGCTGGTTACGGAACTTCGAAACGTTATCTTCATCATTTAGTGGATCATTTTTCGAGGTTTGCTTATACCTTCTCATCTTGTGGACAGAGAGCTACAGATCTTATAACGTTTTTACGTCCGATTTTACTAGCAAACAAGGTAAAGATTTTACTAGCAGATCAATACGCTGGAATAAATTCGAGTATGTTTCGAAATTTTTTGCGAAGGCATGGTGTCACTATAATTTTTACATCGGTTGATTGTCCTTTTTCGAACGGTTTAAATGAAAGGCTAAATCAAACTCTTGTTAATCGCATACGTTGTAAATTGAGTGAACAACCTCAGAGACCTTGGTCAACGATTGCAACGGAGTGCACGGAAGAATATATCGGACAACTCATAGTGTTACGAAATTTGCTCCATGTTATTTAATGTTCGGAAAAATATCATCGATTGTGCCAGAACCTTTAATGATCCCGTCAAATTATCAAGAAGATAGAATTCAATTCAGAACTCTCCAACCATGCATGGTTGGAGAGTTCTGAATTTTTTATAACACCAAAAGTTGATACCAACCAAACAAGAAAAAATACCAATAATGATAGAATTCAAGCTTTTGAAAATTCTCAGCGGTATCATGATGCGAATAAACGTCGGTTTGATCGTCTAAAGCGACATGTTGAATTTCGACCTGGAGATATGGTATGTAGACGTTGGGAACAAACTCAGCAGAAAGAAGTTAGATCCTATTCGTTCAGGTCCTTATAGAGTGAAAAGGAAGATATCAAATGTGATATACGAAATAGACTTTGAAAATAGACGTTTGAATTATGTACATATCAGTAAACTTTCGTCATTTGGGGGGGGGGGGGGGGGGAGATGTAATTTGAAATTAGGTTTTTGGTTCTTTCGGCTAACATCTGTTTTAATTCAAAATTCATTATAGTAAACATAAAGAACTAGAAGTGACTATAAATTTCGATTTCACTTTACAGGTAAAATTTTATAAAATTTATACGAAATTAATGAACACTTTACAGTACAATCGTTTTGTAGTCAATTGATTGACTAACAAATTATATATTTTCTCCTAAAGTTATCGGAATCAGACTTACAAACCATGTTCAACATAGTAAAACATTTTTTCCTAGCATTGAAACACTCCCAATCAAACAGACCTGTTTACGAATTGTGCCAATAGAATTAGGCATTTTTGATATCGGACTTGCAGTGTAGATTAAGGACAAGCCAATCGAGCGAATTTTAAGGGTGCGTAAATAGGGTGGGTTGCATGCAAAGATCTTTGAGTTTTTGTTGGTAGTTTTTCTACGATCCTCAGACCATTTTAGTTGGGGTAAGGGGAGAGTCCCACTTCCTCAGTTAACCCATGATCTAGGAGAGTAAGACAGATCGGAAGGTGGTCCGAGAAAATTTCCGAGACAACATGAAAATCCAGAATCCGCTCTATCATATTAACTGAAACGCTACATAAATCTATCACAGATTTCCCTTGGAGCCCAACGAAAGTATAGTCTCCCCTAGGGTCCCATTCGATCCATTTAAAATGATCAGACCATTTTCGTCCATAAACTCAATTAGTTTCTTTGCCTTCCCACAGATCTTAGCGTCTTTTGAGGCGCGGTTTAGCGATAGCTTATGTACATAAGGACTTAATTCCTGGGGCAGTATTGACTTTCACCGATTCTAGCGTTCATATCCCCTATAATAATTAAATTTTCTGAATTTAGTTCGGCAATTACCTCATGCAACATGTTAAAATCCTATCCCAATATAGTTTAAATAGATTGGTAAGACAAAATATTCATCACGGTCTATTTTTATCGATAAAAACGGATATTCTCCGATTTCTTGGAAATTTGCACCTATAGATTTTTTTTCCCCAACACACACACCTCCCGACGCCCGCCCAACTCTAAAACTTCTCATTGCGGGAGTGCATTTTAAGTCATAACCCTGAAAGTATTTCTCCACATATAGAAAGTCATCTCGAGTAAGAAAAGTTTCACAAAGAAAAAAATATCATGCTTAAACAGAAAATTAAAAAAGGTACCATCTCCGAGCTTACTCTTGAGCCCATCAACATTTAAAGAAACAAAATTTATATTTTCATGATTACAGATTTTTTCTGGCAGACGGTTACTTCGGTCATTTATTCTTCGATGGTAACGATGGACGAGTCGCGTGAATATCACTTGAAGTTCTAAGTCTTTTATATCTAATTTTTAGTAGTTTTCCTCGATTTTTTTTACCTTTAAAAATTTCTAACCATTTCTTCTTCTTCTTCTTTTGACCGAAATTTTAGAAATAGCAACAGCGGCTTTTGTAGTTATGCATCTCAAATAAAAATCCCTTGAAGAAACCACGTTGCGTTTTGAATAAAAACAGGGTTGAGCCAGAACGGGCGCCATATGGTACATGGGGAACCAGGCCCCTCCTTCAACACCCATGTTTCTAACCCACAACTCCATTTGACATGAGAGACCCCAATTCCGAGAATAATAATTAGAATATTTTAATCACAGTGGAAAAAAAAATTAAGCAACTTTTTAAAGCGTAGGAAAATTCAAAGTTCAGTAACCCTAGATTAAAACCTTCATTAAATGACTCTCTTTTTATTACTCGACAATAAAGATAACTATGAATTTTTTTAATGAACTAAAAAATGTATGATTTAAACAATAGTCTATATGAATTTTTTACAACATAACAATGAGGTTCTATTGCAAATTACCGCTCAATAAAAAATATAAAAAAAGTCTAGAAGGGGGAAAATAATAATGAGGGTATTAAAAAGATTCGCGTGTTGGCTGGGACCACGCTAAGTCGAATGCAAGCGAAACTTCTGACGTTGAACTTTTCGATCCGTTTAATTTCCCTCGGCTAATTGGTATACGTTGATAAATAGGAAATTACCGAGTGAAATTAAAAAAAAAAAGTTAGTTAAAACGCAGAGAACATTCTGAGGTAAAGGTCAGTAGAGGCCCACCTTTTAACTTATTTGCGGCCCTGGGTCTTCAGCATCCTGAAGCAGAAGAACTAACATTACAGCACACTTGCGCTAGCCAGGCGTAGATTCCTTTTGTGCAACCGTTTATTTAGCATCAACTGTTGTTTCTAAGACGTTTCACCTTGAATTACACAAAACCTCAATTTTTCAAAGAAATACACACGATTTATTAATAATAATGGCATGTCTGATACGTATAATTTAGAAACAATGGACGGGTTTGTTAATGCTCATTAAATTAAGGAGGTCTTTTCGTACGTAAAAATTTCCCAATTCTTAATTTTCGGGTGAATTCACGTTAAAAGGATGCAATTTTATCGGAAATGAAGGGAAGGCCCGAGAACGACCTTGGGAAGGCCGTTCAGTCGTGCATGATGTAACCGAGAGAAGATAGTATCTGGAGTGAATCCGAGCCACGTGAATGAAAAGGTGGGAAATGAAGACTGAAAAAAAGCAAATTGCGATAAAATTGAATGGGAAAAAATCGAGTAACGTCAATAGTTCACCGGAGACAAATAACTATGTTTAAAGACGAGTCTTAATTAATATGTTTTGTAACCACAACCTCATTCCGTTCTATGTCAATGCACTTGATTTTCCTCGAATTTTCTGAGAACTCATCTCCCGCAAACGTATTTTCTGGTCACACGCCACACGGACAAAAACCGACTCGTTTTTAAATAGATTAATTAAACTAATTATCCTCTCAAGAGGTTTCTCGGAAAGCCGAACTGTGCGTGCTTTAAGAAATTATAATCGTCTTCATTCCCTTTGAAAAAAAAAAAAAATTAAAATTAAAATTTCCTTGTAAAATATTTTGAGGAATTTACGGAAAAAACCCAAACTTTAGTCAAAAAATATACCTGAAACTTTATAACCTGAAACTTTATAGCCATACATATAATTTTGAAAATATTATCTACGAGTATTTGAAGGTAATTATGAAAGAAAAATTCAAAATCCGAAGAAAACTGCGTGAGTGGGGAGTTTCGGAAAAAGTTATTGGTTTCCGTCGAAATCCTTTTGTCCCTATGAGATGGGGTCTGAGAGACCTAATAACAAAACCATATACTGAGGGTACCACGATAATTTTTTTTAAGAGCCTGAATCGATTAATAAACCAAAATTTCCCTTCTACACAATCCGTGGATTCTCTAATCAAGCCACAGCTAATCCGCTTGAATGCTGAAAGAAAATCTAATAACGAAATTTAATTTAATGATATTGATATACTTATACACATTGATCTAGGAGGACTACGGTATTATAATATTCGCGAGCGTAAACGCCAATGCGGGATAAATTAATACAATAATTACAGACTGATCCGAATAGCAAAATCTCATAATTACTTTTGCCCTAATTAATTTTGATTCGGTATTATTAAACTAGGTTTTGGAGGAGGGGTGGAGGGGACAGGTTTTGAGTGTCGGCGAGAGAGAGAGAGAGACGAAAGGGGCTTTGAAGTAATGTTATTGCAGTCTCACACTCCCGAAATAATCCAAATAAGCTTTTAGACATTCCTGCTAATTCCGTTTGGATAATTCCGGCCACATTTGCATTTCTTATTCCAGTCCGCCCCCTCGTCCCCTTTCAGGGCCCTTTTCGATTTCATCCGAACCTCGGAGTGAATTTTTTCCTTATAATTATACTCCCTTTAATTAAAAACGCATTGGTAATTATCTTCTTTATAATTTATAAAATAATTCTTTTAAACGCGATAATTTAAGTTTAAAGAACAGTTTTCTTTTCCGGTTAGTAATGTTCTTCAGGACTTGCACAGATTTCGGTGATTTGGAACAAACAGAAGTTTTCAAGCGATTTTTTATTTTTTATTTTTTAACCCATTTTGATGTTTTTACGCGTAGTTTTAGGACTTGTAATGGGCGCTATTACTCTGAGGAACTTGAGAAGTTAAATTAGTGTCCTTGACCCAAAATAAATGGCCTAAATGTACTTTTGAAAATGAAATAGCTTTTTCATCATGTATCTGAGATGGCAAATTTTGCACCAGATTTTCAACCTGACATGAACGTTTTTGATAAAATTTTTTTTCGTATTAAATTCTTATTCAGAAGGACAAGCACTTCTGTGAAAAAAAAGAAAGAAAAACCGAACAAACCTTTTTACTTAATTACAAACACTTATATAACAATATTTTTCCTCTTAAATAAAACAACCAATTAGAAACCCGTTTTTAAACATCACTTACAATTAAATTAATGTTATTACAAAGGAAATCCTGTTTTTAGTCATCTTTTAAGGGATTTCCCAGTCAATCCTATGAAGGGAAAGGAAAAAAAAAGATTTATTAGGTGCCAGTTAGTATCTTTTAATAAAGCTGTAATTTAAGTTTATGAAAAAAAGTAAATTATCGTCGTGTTCTTTTATGGTTTGTTAGCCTCTTTAATGAGCGATCCTTTATGTTAATTAGGCGATTTCTCGGTTTAAATATCGGGGGAGAAAAAAAAATCGATCAGGAAGAAAATCTTGGTTTTAAAGTTAGGGATTTTCCAGAAATGAAAATCAGAAAATTAAATATTGGAGAACTAAGAAGTGTTTAGTTGATGGGTCTGGAAGTATGACATAAAATAAAGAGTATTAAACGTAGTTTCTCATTGAAGGGTCTCTCGGAGAAGGCCTCTAAGGCCTTCTGGTCGATAATAGCCAGCACAATTAAGTTTAACCCCCGCCCACACCCCCGGCGCTGTTCCCAGCCGGACCCAAACGCCTCCCTTTTCCCATCTGGACCGCCAACACTCCTACACTTCACAAATGGTCAAACTTGCCATAGCAATCAATTCCTGTTGACCAACTTGGGTTAGCTGAAGGGACGCAACAAACTGTCCTTTATATGTTTTCCCCTTTTATTAGGCAAATGACTCTTGACTTTTTTTTTTTTATTTCTCCAATCATCCGCAACTAATTAATATAAGATAAGAAGATTATGGATAAGATCAGACCGCACTTCACTATTTTTTCTTCTAAGATAGAGCAACTACTTGACCTCATCCTTTTCACGATAAAATTCAAAGTTGTAAACTTCCAACACCTCATCCGGTGAAGATCTAGGCTTTTTAACTTCCTCAAGAAGTTACTGTGATACCCTCCGACCCTGTTACTAGAAAAGGGTCTTCCAGACCCCGTAGGATAAATCTGATAAGTGATCTTTGCCGATCCTGACTTTGTCTGTGGTGCCGGCCGTCCGGCCGTCCGTCTGGCCGTCCGGCCGTCCGGCCGTCCGGCCGTCCGGCCGTCCGGCCGTCCGTCGCCACTTTTCCGGAACACTTCACGGCCGCAATTTTCATCCGATCTTCACCAAATTTATACACAAGCTTCCTTTCACAGAAATCTTGAAAATGACGAGAGCTTTTTTCGAAATTTTTCAAAATGGCGGAGATATGACTGTTCAAAGATTTAAAATGAGCGCTGTGGCGTACTGTTGGTCCGATCTTCACCAAATTTTCACTAAACATTCCTTGAATTATTTAAAAATTTTCCATGTTTTTAAAATTTTAATTTTCCAAAATTTTTTTTACTTAATAATTTTTCTAGGCAGAAATGTGAGTCACTTCGCCGGCTCGAGGGCGGCCTCTCTTTGGCTAACCGTACTGAATTTCTACCTTGATATAAAATTTTCAAAATAATTTTTTTTTTTTTTTTTTAACTTCCTCAAGAATTTTTTTAACGGAAAATAAAATGGCGATTTATTAGGTACTTAATTTTTATTTTTTTTTTTTTCAAAAAACAGAAAACGAACAACAATTAAAAAATACCTAAAATTTCTAACTTCCTCAAGACTTACTGCGATACCCACCAAATTTATTTCAAAACTTTTACAAAAATTTAGTTCTCCTACTTAATACTTCCTCCTCCTGTATCCTTGAGGAAGTTATCGTTGGAAGCTCTTCAAACCGGTGAAGATCTAGGCTTTTTTTCTTTTTGAGATGGTGTGGGAGAAGATTAGGATGACTGTGAATTGCATCTGTAAAAATAATGAGCCAGGAAAAACGCTCTTTTCCGTCCGTGATGAACAGGACGGAGTAATTACGACTGAGATATGTTTAAGTCCTTGGAAATTGCATCACCGGAAACAATGCATAAAATAGAAAATTAAAAAAGTATTAGTTTTGTTTAAATTTTTTTTTAATGAAATAGTTTCTCTCGTAAACTTTGCCTGTTAAGCATTTGACTTTTTATCGATTTTTATGTCTATCATCAAAATCTCTTCGTCTTTCCCCTTTTTGAAACTAACAGGCTATATAACACCGAAGGGGACGAAATTGGATTGACAAAAGTGACCCTGAGCATTCCCCACTTCATTTTGAATAAAACTGGTCGATAAATCGTATAAGAAACGTGTAAATAAGAGTTTTGGAACACAAAGGGGATATTGAGAATGTAACATGGTTTCATGCTTTTAGAGAGCAAAAGTAATAAAACGAGAATATTTTCTTCGAGTGAAATTTCAACTTGAGATATTGTGAGACTCGCGAAAAAACGACTGACAAAAGACGATTTGGGACACTATCATTAAAGCCTTTTAAATGTCAATTCGACTTTCATTTTTTTCACGATTTCACGAGTTCATGTTCACATAAATCAGACTAGTGATTCTGGTACTAGGTTACAGGGTTTCAAGTGTTTTTAAAACGTTATCAGTAAGGAAGGGTTGAAAATCAATACAGGAAGGTTTCATAAGTAGGATTGCTTACTTGAAATGGGAAAAGCGGATTACATAATTTACTATAGGTGCCTAAAGAGCAGAATCGTTATTATTCCTAGTAGTGGCCTAAAGACGTTGGCAATAGCTATCCGTTTTGCATCCGACGGATATTTAACTTCTATAAAATTTTTAGCGCTAGGAGTTACGCGAATTTCTGCCTTATACATATATCAAGTTGATTTTAATTACTTAAGAGCGCTCCTCAGTTTAATATTCCGATAGTTTATTTTAAATAAATGAGAGGTATTAAATCTTGAAAAAAGGGAATCGTGAAGATATTCGGGTTTTTCGGTCGACTTCCGGAGCAGATTGGATGAGCAAGTTTTGCAAAAGCAAACATGCTGTATTGACTCTGACATCAAATAGCAATTACGAGACGACTGATGCCTTAGGGGTAAAAAGAAGAGGTTTTTAGGTAGAGGGGTATTAGAGTGACCGCTGGTCCGTACAAGGGAAGAAGAAGGGGAGGAGGTATTCGGGAGACAGCCCATTTGCATAGCCTCCAGGGGCCACCCTTCTTCCCCCGATCTTCACCCTTCTAGGCTTCTGGGGGAGTCCAGTCTAATTTCACGCCCTCCTGAACAGGAAGGGTCTCGAGGAACGGTCCAGGAAACAATCTTACCGCCCGCCGGACCCGTCAACCTAAGGCTATTTATAATAAAGTTGCGCGTGAGGAAATTTTTTTTTTTTTGGACCAAAATGAGATTCTGAAGGAACTAGACCCTACGTTACTGTAATGACTTCTTTGAACCCTTTCCAACCCCCTTTTTAGACTTGAAATAAGGGACTAGATAATTTAAAACCACTTTTCAATTTTCGTTTAAGGTACCGCAAGTTTTCAACTCGTTTTTAATTCCCACTTAATTAACGTTTTACTTACTCCTTAAAGGGATTAAACCACATAATCACAGTATACAGGGCAATTTTATTAAATATAAAATGGATTTTCACGTTATCACTTAAATCACATTTTGAAAAAAGAGGGAAAAAAAACCTATTGTAAATGACAAAACGAAAAAAAATTCTGTAAGACTGATTGCGGTTGATTGTAAGACAGTTAAAAACGGTTGTAATAGGTGTTTCTCGGCAGAAAGACCGAGGAAAACACAAGAAAATCCGATAAAACATGGGTTTCTAGTCAGAAAAAAAGAGGAAAGAAAAACGACCGAAAACCTAGTGGGTTCTTCATTTGAGCGATAGACGATAAGAACAGTAAAGAAAAAAAAAAGTGATTAAGTGAAGGGATTTTGATTTAAATTTTAAATAAGTATTGAATATTGCTAATATGAAACGAAAAGTGCGTCGCGGTGGCCGCGAGTGTTAAGGCGTTAATCCCAAACATTGCGATACCGCGTTCATCAACGGGGTCCAGGGTTCAAACCGGGCGGTCCCCAAATTGAACCCACCTAAAATGAACTTTCCGACGGAAAACACCACTGACGCGAGGGTGATATAACCTGAGTAGTTGAAAACCCTCGTAAAATAAATTACAAAAAAAAAAAAAAAAAAAAAAAAAAAAAAATGCAATAATTATTTGGAGGTCATAATTTAGATAGACCATAATAAATCCCACCTAAGTGTCACACCTAATGAATTATTAATAAATAAAAAAGCGATACAATTAAAACTCTTTTTTTTCTGTCGGACGAGAGAGGGAACCGGTTTCCGGAAGCTGTAAAAGCCTATCAACCTCATGGGCATAATCGCTGATTAGAGACTGTGACCATTGATTAAAATCCCCTACAATGATTTATGGGATTAATATTTAGTATTCTTTAATAATTTATTTTTTTTCGTGTTCATATTCTGAATACGAAACGAGTGGGTGTGAAGGTCCGGCTTAATGAGGCTGCTTTATAAAATGAAAGATCAGGAATTTTGTTTCAATTAATATTTGAGTTTCATAATCGATTTTCGCTTTAGTTGATTAATAATTAATTTTTAAAGAGAAATTTGGCAAAGAAGGCGTGTTGAGAGAGTAGTATGTAATAAATACCCAGGCAACCGATTCTTGGAAATTGATTCTTCTAAACGCCGTAGGTAAAAAAAATCTTGGCGATCATAAGTCTGCGGCCGTATTTTTCGAAAGCCTCACATAAAATTGTTCACCAATTCTAGGTAGTTTTAAGAAAAAAGATTTATTTTCTTTCTCGATCTGTTTAGATAGTTGCGTTTGCTCGACTCTGGTACTTTTTCCAGCACAATCTAATTAGCTCTCGATAGAGTCCAAAGTAGGAGGGGTGATGTAATTAAACATTAAATTCCTGAGAGAGAGTCGGTATTAATATGTAGATGAGTATTAGTAAATACGGCAATTATAAAAGAGGCCGTGGAAGGTATTAGCATTTATATTGAATATCGGGGGAGGGCGAAGGAGAATAGGTAAAGCCATGTATAAGACTTAATGAAACCAGGCTCGAGACATTAATTCATGTTTATGTTTTATATTAATTTATGTTGATTCCAATCTATGCTTCGATTCTTGGGCTCAAATCCTTTTCGAGGAAAGAGGCGAGGAAGAAGGGGAAAGACAATTCGCTTCCTTTTAACGCCTTCCCTTTATCGAATATTTATTCTTCAGTTTTAAACATGTTAATCGCCCATATTTTAATAGTAATGCGCGTAAAAGATTATGTCATTTGAATAAAAGAAAAAGCTTAAACTGTGAAATTTTGGGGGATTAGATTCATCTTTCGTAAGATAGAGGTAGGCAAGCTTTATTTTGAACGATGCCTCTGGGGATAGAAGACATTTTCATCATGGAAAATCCTTTTGTGGATTTTGAGCCTTCTTCCATTTTTTTAGCTTTTTGATTTTAAGCCTATATTTCTACAAGATTTGCAAAAAAAATGTACCTATACAAAATTTTTTAAGTGAACTAAATCTGATTTAATAAATTTAAAAAAAAACCTCACCCGAGAAAGTCTTTTTTAGGGGGTTAGATGTTGACTGAACTCCCCTTCTCTTCATCCTCCTCGAATCCTCATCCCATTTCCATCCACAATTAAATATTCAATTAAAAATGCCCCGAGTCGTTAGCCGAGGCGGAGAATTGAATGTAATTAGAGACGACGGTTGATTAATTAAGGGTTGGCTAATTAGTAGAAGGCGAGAGGGGGGAAGACGAAGGGGGTGTTTCGCATTCCCCGGAACGGAAAATGCCATATAGTACAATGCCATGAAATATATAATTCTTTCCTATGAAATCGAGGACAAATCTTTATTTCAGAGTATGAGCAATTGCTCTGGTTTATTTGTTTGAAAGGATTCAGGGTTGGTCAGGGTGTCTTCGACGAAGCCCTGCGGAGTCGGAAGTTTAACGGCCAGGCTGTTAAATAAGCATTTATCCGTTTTATTACTCTCAACTCTAAAAGGCCTTCTCCCCTCATTAGTTCTTAAGGGAACTGCAAAGTAAGAGAGGTAGGCAGAGAAGGTTGAAGCCGTAAATTCCACTCTCAGATGTAACCGAAACGCCCTTTTAAACAATTCAATTTCAACGACTTTTCCATCGTTTTAGTGACGCAATTTTCGTCCATTGTAATTATCCACGGCATATCACGTACGAGTAAACACATTTTGAGGTGAGAGGAATTTAAAAGACGACTTAACGATCATTTCTAATCGACGGCTCAGAGACTAATCTCTTTGTGATTAGTTATACTTAATCTTTGACTTACAGAATTACTTTTTAAACCGAGTTTACAATCTTGAGAAATAAACCGATTTCGAACGTTCATCTATCACAAAAACTCAATTTTCTTATACTTTCTCAAATGTATTGTGATACACTCCATCATTCATTTAACTCTTCATGGACACAATTTCCAATGGATGTTTACCAAATCTCGCCTTAGTCGTCATCTTGAAAATGCCGAGAAATTTATGAAATTCGAAGAGATCTGTCTGAAAGTGATTCTAAGCTTCCAATGGGTACACATCCCTAATCTTAAAGAATCCCTTCGAAAAACTCAATCTACGCTTTGAATAAATTTAAGTGCTCCCATGTTATTGACATTGCGTAACTTTTAGCTTCTAAATTGATTTTCGTGAAAGTCAGCGAGTTATTTAATTTTTTAGGGGCTTGTATAGAAAAATATTGAATAACGGAATTTAAAGTCAAGTTTCAACATGTTTGGCTTCCTACGCTTTACTACAATTCGTATCGATTCGCGGGACTTGCATCCGCGTGCAATTTCCAAGCGTCCGAATAATTTATTCCCGACTTTTAGAATCTTACAAGAATCCTCCCTCCTCTTAGTATTCACCCCTTTTCGACATGATTTATACATAATTTACATTTTTATCATAATTTCCATTTCTTCTGTATAATTTTTAACATTTTCATTTTTTTGTTCCCCATAAAGATTTTTAATTATATTTTTTAGAGACAAAATAATTGAATGAACTCTTTTCGAATCGGATTCTCCCCAATCAATCCATGAAAAATAACATGTTTTAAATATAAAAAAAACCTCCTTTTTAAACGGATTTACATTTTTTGTTTGAAATAATCCAGACAACAGGGAGTAACGGACATATTTTTTACATTTTCTACAATTTTCACGGACATTGATTGATCCTCGCGTTTTTAACCTCAAACCCACAAGTCCGGTCCGAAAGAGGATAAAAGCATTAAAAACTCTGTCGGACAATCGTAAAATTTTAAAATATGATTTTTCTAAAAATATGCGACATACTTCATTTGGTTTTTTTTCTCCCTTTTCATCGACGTCAACAAAAATGTTTTCTAATTTTAGGTTTTTGAGCTCAATAAAAAATGTTGGAGACCCACTGTGGGTCTTGGGTAAAGTTTTCAATCCTACCTAGAGTTCGAATTCTCTGGGGCTCCGGGATTATTTGTAAATCTTCTCGGAGTTTGAAATAAGGGAATCGGTTTCTTTTTTTTAACAATTCTGATTCAAGTGGCTCTGATGTGATTCATTTAAGGTGCACGCTGTTTGTTGAGTAAGATTACTGGAAGTCGAATGTAAGGAAGCTAACCAGTCCGATGTACCCACTTGCCTTCAGGGCAAGAGAGCGCTAAGTAGGTTGTTAATTGAAGCATTACGTTATAACTTTTTGGTCAAAATTTTCCTTAAAACGGTAACCCAACTATTTTTAATGACGTTTCTGAAAAGAAAATTACCCACCCGGAGTAATTGTCCTTTTCATGGGCTCAGTTGAGCGTGGTACCTCCTTCATTAGTTTGTATTGTTGGGTCCGCCGGAAAAAGAAAAGGAAAAAAAGATTTTAAGAAACAAAAAACTTACAAAAAAATGTCATTCCTCATGTCTTTTTCGGACCAAATTGAAATTTCAATCATTTTCACAGAGATGACTCGAATAAAATTCGACCTCTACGATTTTTTTACGCGGGAGATGCAATCAGAATGGGGGAGGAGGTTAAAAAAATCCACGCCCAATTCAACCCCCTGATTTTTTTTTTCCAATCAACCCTTTTTATATATCGCACAAAACAACAGTGGGAAGAACCGATGGGAGGGAGGAATTGCGCCTGGAATAAAAAAAAAAAATGTTTAATTTACCCACCCACTCTCTTTTTTCCCCCATATAAGCCCCCTTGACTGAAATCCACCGTTTTTTAATTTCCTACGAATTAAAACCGAAATAAATAATAAAATCAATTAAAAATTACTACTACGGAGAATAATTTAAATATGGAAGGAAAAAAATAAACTGAATAATTCCTTATTTAATTTTTAATATATGTACCTATTGTATTGATAATTTAAATTATAAAATTTTTATGATTGAATTTTTTAAATCGATCGGTTTTCCTCATAGAGGAGCTGAAAATAATGAAGAATTAAATTTTATAACAAAGTTTATGGCATAAAGACAGAGGAAAACACCTAAAAGGATGTTTAGTATAAAAATAAAATAAAAAACCGTAGAAAACGACAGAGAATCGGGTAATTATGGGAGGAATGGAATCCTATAAATTTAATTAACCCTCTTCCTTAAGAGTATTGCATTTTAATTACTTGTTGAAATTGATCGTATTATCTATTAAACTCAGCGGATGAAAATTCACGAAGCTTGTTAAAATGTAGGTAAATTAGGCTTTGAAGATGGTATCGTTATTTGATGAGCGTCAAGTAAAACGAGGAACATAATTAGCTGTCTAATTATACTCATTAAGAGAAAAAAAAATTATGGAAAAAACCTTCGAGGATTAAACTTACAATTGTAATTAATCATAACTTAATTTATATTCAAGAATTCGATTATTATCAATAATAATTTCGTAAATTTTCGATATCCCTGTGAACGTTGGGAGAGGGTTATTGGAGAGCGTATAATTGAAGCGACGTTTCCGCTTTGTTTCATTGATATCCTGGACATCTTTAGTTACCTCATTATCCTCTATTATCGAACTTATTGATCATACCTGAAACAAATAATAAAAAAATATAATTAAAAAACGTTCCTTGAAACCAATAAGAAAATTAAAGAAAATATCTAGAGAGGTTAAAATTAGAGTTTTTTCTTTCCATATAAGAACGTTGCCAAAAAGTTGGCGTTCAAAAAGATTTCGGAGGGAAAATAAGTTTTTACGAAAGCATTTAATGTGGCGGTCTTTTTATAAGGCTTTAGGAATTAAAAACAAATTAAAAGAATTTGAAGAGGGGAAAAATTTGTTGTTTAAGGAGGCTGTGCATTTAGTTTAGTTCTCTCAGGAGGAAGGTTGCCGCAATCAACATATTAATTTATTAACTATAGAACAAAAAACCCCAAATATTAAGATTCAAATCGATGAATCAGAGTCGGCGGAGTGGAGGGAAAAAGATGCATATCTGGAACGCTTTCGTGAGCAGTCGGCCGTGCACGGAACTCGAAATAATATTTCATTAAATACACGATCGTTCTGTAATTAACCAAGTATCGAGGCCGGTGATTCCCGTGAGATATACCCTTCACGGATTTTTTTTTCGATCCCCCCCCCCCAACTGATTTTCTTGTTGATCGATGTTCGAGAATGTTGAACAAAACAGGTTTGATTAGAGAAAAAAAAATTATGAACATCATTGATCAATAATTTTACGGATTGTAAAAAAAAAAAATGAAGGTCAACTATTTATAATCCTATAAGAGCAATGAGGTTGGAACAAGTGAAAGAGGACTACTAGGGAGCAGCCCTATTGCTAGGGTATTGTGCAAATCGAACTTATAATAATTAACAAGGAAAAAAAAATTCGTTGGTTATAAATAATCATGAAATATCTCTGGTAATAAATTTTTTAAGGAAAAAAAAATTTTTTTACCTTGTAACCTAAAGTAAGGTAACATGAGATGAAGAGGGGTCTAATTACATATTCGAGTTTTCGAAATGAGGGGAGGGACATTTTTTTTTATATCACGTTTTGAGAGAGGCGCCCGCATTATGAGCCCCTAAGGTGTGTCTCGCTTTGAAATAATTACACTGAAAGTGGTGACAGGGTGTTAAAGTAATTAACGCGTAAAATGAGAATATATGTCCCTTTTTTCTCCCTTTATCTAACATATTTTTCTTTTATAAATAATTAAATATCGTTTATTAAAAATCAGAATTTAAAAAAAGGCTTTTTTTTTTTACGTGATCTGTTTAAATGGAATCTGATTAAAAACTTTCTCTAGTATTAAACAGGAGGGTAAAACCGTCCATGTGGGTGATGTAAGGATTTAATGAGATACCAACTTGATTGATTTTACCCTTTTTTTTAGTTTATTTTTTTAAACCCCTCCCTTTGCTGATTGAACGCTCTCTTAAATTACTAAACCCTCCTCTCCTACTCCCTCCCTGTCTTACGGGATTACCATCGGAATTAAACTTCGTTTTATTTCTAATTAGCTCAATGAAACATAAATTAACCGGAGAGAAGGACTGAGAATAAAATATACATGGACGTTTTTCCCC
>JACGAQ010003959.1:0-21666 GCA_014119065.1 Orius insidiosus | reverse complement strand
TTTTAACCCTTTATAGGTTGGTGTCCTTCCCTGAAGTACACTCCCAAGATACTTTATGTGCACACTCACTTTTCCATTTTTGAATTCAGACGCTTGGTGTACTTCCACGAAGTACACCACTAAAAACATCGATTTAAATAAAAAAATACTGTTTTGATCGATCTCCGTTTGCATGAAATAGGGATAAACAATGATGTTTGTTGGCAAAACTACAAAACACGAGGATTTTCGCTTGGCAACAACGTTTTTAACGTAAGGTGGCGTCTCCAGGAGTACACCAACCGGACAGGCACCCTTACCGTTCAACCGATTCTACTAGTGAAGTGATTTAATTGTAATTTTTAAATTTATATTTCATCGACATTCATATGTGATAAACGTAAGTAAAAATTTAAACGTTTTTGAATATAATACAATAAGTTGAATGCCATTCTTTTATTAGATCTTGCAATAATTTTGATTTTGATTACGTGTACATGAAGCGTACAGCCCATATTTGTTCATCTTTTCGTCAAAATTAAATTTTATGCGTATTTAAACGAAATAAAATTGTTGTTATTACGAAAAATAGGCATTTAAAATGAAATTTAAGTTATCAGAACATTAATTAGTGCTTCGGCTTGCGAAATACAGGTGATTCTATTCGGCTTGTAAAGAGGCCGGCAGAATGCCTTCTCCTCTGGATGGCATAATATAAGTTACCTACATAATATTAATTTGGTACTTGGTTGAAATTTACAATATTATGTTTTATAAAAGTACAGTTAGGTGTAGAATATTTAACGATTAATAAATTATCCTTATTGTTATTTGCCCTGTTCTTTTAGAGTTAACTATTTATTATTAATCTTCTTAAATAATTTTGTTTTATAACAAATTATTAGATGTCATCCAATGAAGTTTTCGTTAGTATCAACGAGCTGGAAGGGAAAACCTGGGAGGAGATTCTGCAGACCTACGGGATTTCCGACCAACAGGCCGAAGACTCCGAATTTGACGGAGACAGCGATGCAGATGATTCCTTCCCCACCCGCACTCCGGCCAAAAGACCTCGACGAGAAGATCCTTCGACAAGTTATATAGCATCTTCTTCAGCATCTTCTGGTTAGTATTTGACATGAGTTAATACTCGAGTTATTCATTTTGTAATTTTTAGGAGATTCATTCAATGAAGGAGACGACTCAGAAGATGAAATAATAGACGAGCCCATAGTTCGTCCAAAAATACCTATTGATCTTCCTTTCATAGACTCTGACCATGACTCCGACTCCGATCCTGAAATGGACTTTCCTAAGTGGCGGAAATGTAATGGAAGTCACATCGCTAAAAAATTTCGTACGTCACATTTGATCAGCCCTTTGGTACTACACGAACAATCGACTTTTCCAAGCCAGCGGAAATATTTTTTAATTTTTTCACAATCGAACTTTTACAATTCATTTGTGACCAGTCAAATTTGTATTCTAATCAAAAAGGCCAAAATCTAAATCTTCATATCGAAGAACTTAAAGCATTTCTTGGTATTCTCATAATTATGGGTTTTCATCAGCTTCCATCTATACGGCTTTATTGGTCTGTAAATGTTAATTATCATGTTGAAAGGATTGCCAAAATTATGTCTTTAAGAAGATTTCTTACTATTTAAGATACCTTCATTTAAATGACAATGCCAAAATGCCGAATCGTGACGCCCCCGACTATGACCGCCTTTACAAAATTAGACCCTATTTGAGCCAATTTCTTTTGAAGTTTCATGAACTATTTAATCCGAGCAGATTTTTAGCGGTTGACGAAAGCATGATAGCCTTCAAAGGGAGGTCGTCACTAAAACAATACATGCCGATGAAACCGATTAAAAGAGGATTCAAGATATGGGCATTGTGTTGCTCGCTCACGGGATATATGCTAAGCTTTGATTTTTACAGCGGCAAGGACCAAAATTCCGGGAGCAGTATTTCGTTAGGCGAAAAGGTTGTTCTGAAATTGCTAAATGGCTTCGAAGGATTAAATTATTGCATTTTTTTGACAGATTTTTTAGCTCTTTTCGACTTATTAAACAACTCCTTGTGAAAGGATTTTTTAGTTGCGCCACAATTTTAACAACTAAGAAATTCTTTCCTAAGGATTTTTTAAAAGCGGACAAGTCTTTGAAGTATGGAGAAAAAGATTTTGTTGTCACTAATTTATAGCCTCATAAAATGGAAAGATAAGGGAACGAAATCGGTTTGCGTTGTTTCGTCGATAGATGACCCGTCCGAGTCAACGCCAATTCACCGAAAAAATAAGATGGGACAAAAAGTGGCGGTAGACTGCCCCACCCATGTAAGTACTTATAACAAGTACATGGGTGGGGTAGATCTATTCGATCAGATATGGCCTACTATTCAACACAGTGGAAGTCCAAAAGGTGGTGGTTGAAAGCCTTCTACTACTTTTGGACGCCTCTGTTGTTAATTTATATCATTTATAAACACGCCATTCAGGCTCAAAAAGGTAAAGCAATGCCTCAATTAAAGTTTAGAAGTGAATTGGCTGATACTCTTATATAACTTTTCTTCACGAACCCGATCTGGTACTGCTCCCAGGAATAAATTAAATTTAAAAAAAGAGCTAGACCAGAATTCCGCCATTTGCCTACTAAATCAAAGCAAAGGCGTTGTCGACAGTGTAGCACCAAAAAAAATCCAAGGCGAAGCATTTATGTCTGCACCACTTGTGATGTTGCTCTGTATGCCTGAGTGCTTCAAAAAATTCATTTACCAATATCGAAGTGAAAAGTCCATTTCCACTTCCATCTAGTTGTTTTTTTGTCTTTCTTTCCCAAAAGAAAAATTGTAAATAGGTATCTACCTAGTCTAAACCAAAGAATTATAACCTCTTTTCTAGTCGGTTTTTGTGTTAAATCTGACCAAAGAAAGAAATTGAAAGTTTATAAATATTTAAAGAAATTTATAGTATGTAATTTAAAGAATTTATAGAAATTTATACTGTTGATATTTTCATTTGTATCTTGTTTATAAATTATTTTTAAACTATGCGTGTCAGTTAATTTCCTTACAAATATACACGAATTGAAATGAAATTTAATTATTACAATAAATTTGGTAGGTACTCATATAATTAGATTTTAAAAGGGTGTACTCTCAGGAAGTACACTATGCATTAAAGACAAAGTACCCTGAAAGGTTATGAAGCGGTTGGTGTACTTCACGGAAGGACACTTTATTTTGATGATTTCCCTAATAAATCAATCCTTTTTGTTGAAATTAACTATTCAATTATTAAATAATTGTCCATTAATCATAAAAACATAGGTGTTTTACAGATTCCAGTTATTTTTAATAGTGTGCATATAGAGTTCAGGCGGGTGTACTCTCGGGAAGTACACCAAGCGTACCGCTTTTTTTCTTCATTTTTCTTCTGACCTATAAGGGTTTAAGAAGACAAAGCGATGAAAACACCGGAAAATGAGACAAAAAGGGGATTTACCGTGCGTGCAATGGTTTTACATCTATCAATGTGGGAAGAGGACTGAAGATGTTTTTAAAAAACCGGTTTGACCGCAATGCGGACATCGATAGCAATTCGGAAATTCCGCTTTTGACAGAAAATTTGGCAGACACTTGTCATTGAATCTATTTTTGACCCAATAAAGGATCTACAATCAATTTCATTATAAAAATCAAAAGTTTAATGAGGAAAACGTGGTTGAAAATTTATTCGAAATTCAATGTTGACGGGCATGAATATTGAAAAAAAATGGCAGAATGAGGGCCTACATTATTCATTCCCATCGTGACAAACTCGGTAACCGGCGCAATATTTTTACGTGATTTTAATATTAATACAGGAAATTATTATTATTCGATTTCTCAATATCATGGAAAGAGTAAGAAAGCTCCATGTTTTTAACGGAGTTTATTCTCGGATATGAAAATTTTTGAATCCTATAAACGGAGAACGGTTCCTATATGATTTTATACCAACATCCGATTAATATTCAGGAGAAAGATTCTTATTTGCATGCAAAGGGGTCTCGTGTACGTGTTTCGCCGTAAAATAAGACCCTACGAAGTAAAAACGTTGGTTTTCACCAAGTACTGTAGGAAAACGCCTTTTGTTTAGCAATTATCATTGTAACAAATAATGCAACCTAAATATCAGATAATCAGAGGAAAACAATATAAAAGCGTAAAATGCACGGTGTAAATGGATTCTTTAAAAAATCGGAAGAACACCGTTCAACATAAAGCATCACACCATAAACCAGTTAACCATAATATAAAATCTGCATTTCGACATAAAAAATCTGTAGTTCACCATAATGCGTTTCGGCACAATGCAATTGAACATAAAGCTCTTAAAGTTCAAAAATTTTGAGCATAATGCATTTCAACACAAAGCGATTCGTCATAAACGACTTTTTCAATAAATGCAAGTCATCATGAAAAAAGTTTAAGTCAACATAAAAGCCTCTCTTTAATTTAAACTTGTTGTTTCGCCATAAAACTGTTTATGTAGTTTGAGATTTATAAATCGCAACATAAACTAGGGACAACGAAAGGGTAAGGCTACTTTCGCCGTTTAAAACGCGATTATGGCGAAACGACAAAAACCTTAAAACTTGACATTGAACCCATAATTCAATTCAACATAAAGCATCACACCATAAACTAGGAAAAGCAAGCAGGCAGCAAACGGGATCAGCTCGTTTTATGACAAAAGGGGGTTAATTTTTTTCCTCTCGCGAGGAATTGCATTATGGTGAACTGACCAATTTTAAGGTTTTGGCCGTTTCGCCACAATCGCGTTTTAAAAAGCGAAAATAGGCTTGCTCTTTAGCTTTCCCTAGTTTATGGTGAGATGTATTATGCCCAAACGACAGAAACAGTTTTATGTCGAAACGACGAAAGTTTCCTTTATGTTCAACTGCGTTATGTTGAAACGACAAATTTTATGTCGAAACGACAAAAATCTCTTTTTATGGTGAGATATATTATGTACAAATGCATTGTAACAATAATAAAATTATAACAATAATAAAATTTTACACACAAAACAATATTATTCATCCACTCTGCACAATTCCTGCTCCAGAAGCCAAGCCTTCAGAAATGCAATCTTGCATGCTATCTTTTTTTTTTTTGTTCTTTTGGTAAGGGTTGTTGCGATATATCGGAATATCGATATTTTCCTTCCGATATTTCCGATATATCGAGATATTTTTACGATATGAATCCGAAAGAAAAATGAGGCAACACACGGATAACTGATAACATCCGATACTACGAGTATATATCGCGATATATCGGAATATCGCGATATTTTCCTTCCGATATATCGGAAAGAAGGCCATATCGAATATGTATGAGCTTTTGAACTGTATTCTATATTTTAATTGTGTTGAATTACAATTTTTTTTTTGCTGAACGATAACTCGCGATTTCTGCAAATTTTTGGTCAAATGCATTATGTCGACAGGTATACAGAGTCGAAAGAGCGAATTCGATTTTCAAGCCGAAAAATACTCGTCGTTGTCCCCTCCCGGCGTCCAAAGCGAATTCAACCTTTAGTTACTATTTTTAGCCAGAAGAAGCTTCACGCAGCCTCGACACCTACGTGTTTTTTTTATCAAGGTCTTCGGGGCGATTTTCACACCAGATAAATAAACCCCCACTCAACTACTCTCCCCGTTTTTGACCCCAAACGTAGACGGAATTACCTCTTTGTTTATACGAGGAGCGCCTTTTAAACGTAGTAATTTGACCTGGGATAGGCGGTACTAAAATCCTTTGAACTTTAGACTAAAAACAGAGAAAAAGATAAAACGCTGATAACATCCAACAAAATTCAATATAGGGTACAGCGCTAATACGTGGAAAACAAAGGTAGAAAAATGGTGAGGAAAAGTGACTTTTTTTTCAAGTAGGGGTAGAAAAACGCTTAGAGGATGAGCGAAAAGCAGTCACGCTAGGTTTCGTCCGGCTGATCCATTGCCAGGGGTCGAGAACCCCATTCTCACCCTCACTCCCCCAAACGGATTGAAAGGGTTAAAACTAAAAAACCCACTTGTTAAATCGGTAAAGAAACCTGTTGGCATATTAAATTAACAGTAAACTC
Organism: Orius insidiosus; assembly: GCA_014119065.1. Classification (NCBI taxonomy): domain Eukaryota; kingdom Metazoa; phylum Arthropoda; class Insecta; order Hemiptera; family Anthocoridae; genus Orius; species Orius insidiosus. Next base: position 15,545 of record JACGAQ010003959.1, on the reverse strand, counting down.
AACAAAAAAAGTTTACCCCAGACATTTTTACTTCTGAGTTTCGGCGAAGCCCAAAAACCTGGTACAAAGTGGGTTTCGAGCCCACATGAACGAAGAAATCGCTTTGAATCAGAAACATTCTTGGTTTTTCATTGAAAAACTGAGAAAACTTCTAAAATTCGGCTAAAAAAGGGTTCCAAATTCTGTTCCAGATCTAATGATGCATCATTTATCAAAATCATGATTTTGATATGAGTAGTACTACGTAAAATTCAAAACAGACCCTTCATCCCTGTTATCAGTGTGCTTATCAGCTGATGTACCATGTGATATGAAGTACATATTAGAAAATCATATGAATTTTGAGAAAAAGTAATTCATTATATACTACATATCACATGGTACATCAGCTGATAAGCACACTGATAACAGGGTTGAAGGGTCGGTTTTGAATTTTCCGTGGTCACTATGACACTTAAACACTTACAAATTATTGAAAACAATCGAGTCTATTAAGAAATGAGAAAGTTCCCGCTATTTTCTGGAAAATGGTGTTTTCTGACCAATCGGTACAAATATCTCAGGATGTACTGCACTTATAGGCCTAATTCTTTTTTTAATTGACGCAGAATCGTCCAATCTAAAATTCTATCCTAGCAAATTTAAAGTACATTGTTTAGTTTTTTGTAGTTTTTTTTGTATATAAATTTTTTAAGTTAAAAAAAAGTGAAATTTTTTTTTAACATCCGTAAGAATTTTTAAACGCGTTTGGATAGAACTTTTTGTGAAATATGATGGACAAAGATTCACAGCGATCGGATAAGAAATAGCCGAAAGCATCCACTTTTTGCTAAGTAAAAATCAGATGGTAACTCCCCCTCAAGTAGGTTTCTCCGCCGTAAGACCAAGGATAGCTGCCGAAAATCTGAACGTAAATTTTATTTATTTATTTCTTTTGTTTATCTTTCTTTTTGGGGGGGGGGATGAAGACTTAACTAGAAATAAAAAAAATAACTGTCTTACTTTGGGTAAAACTTTTACGAAATTTCCAAGTTAGTGTACATAATTTGCATCACGAGAGTTTTCACGAGGTTTTCATTTAATGTACCCGGATCTCATGGGAGTTTCTAGTTTAGTTAAAGGCCTAACTTACTTAACCGTTCATTTTAATTATTTAATTATGAAACGTTCTTCCACACTAAGAAGTTGATCTTTAATTCAACAAATGCCGATTTAAACAAAACTGGATGTGAATTCTTAAAATATGTTACCTGTGACAGGTGCCTCGATGTCTATCATAGTCTTTTCGGACCTAAGTAAGGCCGCTCCTTCGTTGATTATCCTAAGGGCGGCCGCTTCGTCTATACGCCCTTCCGCCATAAAATGTTGTTTGAGGACATCCGGTCGCGGCCGCCCGCTTCTCCCTTCGAAAACTTCGCTCGCTGTAAGTTTGTGCGAAGGGGGAAAAGGCACGTCTGAAAATAAAAAGGAAACATTAAAACAAAAAGTAATCTTTAAAAAAAAATTTATATACAAAAAGGGCAATTTAATCTCACCCCATAAAGGTCTTACACCGACGCTTAGCCCCGCCAAAACTAAATTTTCGACAGTGGATACCTCGCCGAACGTATGTTTTAACATATTCCAGTCGCTTCCCGCCATTCGAACGGAGAGCAACAACTGAGCTTCGTTGTAGAAAAAAAGAACTTAAGGTTAACGTGAGCAACTTGAAATTGAAGTCACGCTTTATTAAAATTTCCAGACCATTTAGAATTTCTTTTTCGTTTTTTATTTGATTTTTTTTAACGTCTCACAACACCTTAAAAACCCATGGTAACTAAAGCGACAAATAGCCGGCGATAACCTTTGAGTTATGCCAACGTTGCCCTCGATCCAAATCGCACGCGAGTTTTTTTTTTCTTCTTCTTCTTCTCCTTCTTCCCCCCCCCCCTTCAAGCTTATCGACTTAATTTTTTAAATTTTAAAGCGAACTAGGGTTATGTTATTTAAAATATTTTGAAGGAGGGAAAATTGTACGGTCCTGGTTATCGATTACGGGCCGCAAAGAGGGGATAAATTGCCGTTAAAAGGGCGAGTGGGATGACGCGCATAAATCTTGTAAAAACGTTCAAATGCAGCAGGTTCAACTGGATTGGGGGGGGGGGAGACTTTCCCGTATACCTACCGTATTATCGCTAAGTAAACTGGATTTGTGCCAATCTTTCGGTATTTTATGCGGGGTATCTTTAGTCGAACACCTCGACGTAATAAACAATCCTTTAGGGACAGAATTAGTTCTGTTCGGAAAAGAAGTGAGTTTTTGACCGACCTTGTCCCCCATGCCGTACGTCTTTCACCTTTTAAGACGCGTCTCTTTTCTTTCTCTCACCCTTTGGCAAGTAAAAGAGGTTTTTTATTTCCTTGAAGAAGTTATTGTGATACCCTCCACGTCGGGTTTTTTGGGAAAGGTGTTCCAGACCCTGGAGGGTGATATCGATTATGGATCTTTACCGATCTCAACTTAGTCAGTGGTTCCAGCCGGCCGTAGCATTTTTTCCGCAACACTTAACAGTTTTCAACCGAATTTCACCAAATTTTCTTTATTCGGTGAAAAAGAAACTAACGAGGGCGAATTTTGAATTTCGAAATAATGGCGGGGATATGTACGTATGAAATTTTAAAAACTGCGCTGCGGCCGAACCGTTGGTTGGTCCGATATATTTTTTAAAAATTTTTAATGGAATAAAAAAAAATTTTTTTTTTCAAACATGAGTATTAGGTGTACAAAATGAAACTCAGCCACAGGGTAAATTTGAATTTTGTAGATTTTTGCCGAGTTTCATTTTGTACACCTAGTAGTTCATTTTTTCAAAATTTTAAACATTTTAGGCGTTAAAGTCTATCAAAAGTTGACCTTCTCGTTTAAGAAGGTTATTGAAGTATAACAATTAAGAAGGTTAATTTTAAAGGCTTGTAAATCGTAAACCGTTACAGATATTGAAAAAATGCACTAAATAAAATCTGTTGGAAATTCAATTCTCTTTAATTTTTATTCTATTCATTTTTTCTCTAGGACACACTGTTTTCAAGATTTAAAAAAATTATTTTAAATTTATTTTAAAAAAAATTATTTTCCGAAAAAGGTGCATCCTAGAAAAAAATAATTAAGTACAAATTTATAGAGAATTAAAATTTCCTACAATTTTTATTTATTAGGTGTACAAAATGAAACTCAGCCACAGGATAAATTTGAATTTTTTAGATTTTAGCCGAGTTTCATTTTGTACACCTGGCAGTTCATTCTTTCAAAATTTTAAACATTTTAGGCGTTAAAGTCCATCAAAAGTTGACCTTCTCCGTGTAAGAAGGTTATTGAAGTATAACCATTAAGAAGGTTAATTTTTAAAGGCTTGTAAATCGTAAACCGTTACAGATATTGAAAAAATGCACTAGTACGGAGAAATTTGATACTTCCACCCTTTTGCGAGAGAGGCATCCTTTGGAATTGTTTTTGGGGAAGGGTCTTCCAGACCCACTAGAGTCAACTTGTGATTATGGATCATCAGCATCTCAACTCTGTGGTCCCGGCCGGACATTTTTTCCGGAACACTCCACAGCCACAATTTTCACTCAATTTCACTCTATCTTCCTAGATAGATAAAACTTATTTTTGGGTAGTGCTAAATATAGTTGATGGATTTTTTGGTGCCACAATAAATTCTAGAAAGCAATTTTTCAATTTCGAAAGCTCGTCGCTTGGATGATCCTAGAGCCAGAGTTTGAGAGAACCTACTACAATAACATCTTTAAAGTAATAAACGCCAGTCTGAAAACACCACACACGAAGTAGAGAAGGCATAAATAAAATCGTCATAATTAATTCTTCGCTAAGAAAGAATAGAAATGCAAACTTTGCCAAAAATGTATTTTCTGTATTGTAATCTTTCTTTTCTTCCAAGAAAAAGGGAGGATAAAAAGAAAGCGTTTTTACGGATAAAACTAAACACTTTTTTAGTGGGTACAGCGCTCATTACACAGTAGGAATATTGCGGGGTTTAAAAAAATATATATATAAAGTTTAATGGCTACGGCTAAAGTGGGAGCGCGCGTTGAGGGCGATAACGGCTGAGTTATAGGAGCCAACGCGCCCTCATTGGGACCTATCTACTCTCCCTGCAAGGGCACGCAACCCAATTTTTAAAACAGTTTTATCAGCGACCAAATTCCAAAAGCTTATTTGCATAGTGTTCCAATTTTTAAAGATGTTTTAAATTTTTTTTCGCATATTAAAAAAAAAAAACGTTCCGTGTCTGGCGCAGTTACGACTAGATGCTATTTTGTCTCTGACCCACCCATCGCTTGTTGCTTGACCCAGATGGCGTGTTAAACGAAGTCGCTTGATAAATCATTCAGAGTTATACTAACAATGCAAAATCGGAACTTTTAAGTCTTTCCATGCACATTACATTGGTCAAGTTAATCGATTTTTACCTATCGCTAGCGCGCTTTTATGAGTAAAAGGAGAAGTTGGTGTATCGCCCTCAATGTCCGTTTTTTGAAAAGGGTCTTCCAGACGCAGAAGATTGACAACGATTAGTGATTTTCACCGATCTTAAGGCCGTCAGCCCCGCTAACCTTTCACACAGAAATAGCTCTTTGGCAAATGATGATCCTCCTTAAGGTAAGCCTAGGGAGAGATCATTCAAAAAGGAGCTTCTCCAGTCTGGAAATAGAGAACGTAATTTGAATTTGGTTGAAATACAAAGGGACAAAGGCTGAGTGAAGCAGGAGGAGGGAAATTTTCCGTGAAAACGACGTTAGAATCCATTGGCGAATTCATCACGGACCTGAACACCATAATATAGATGAAGGAGTAAAGCAATGAAGATGAAGGTAAGACTAGGGCTGAAAACACTAAAATAATCTGGCCTTGTTGGAAAGATGGGAGAGGCCGCCAAAAATTTTCTTCTTCTCATAAGCGGACTTGACGTAAGATGGATGGGGGGCGGGGTGTAAGTTGAACGAATATCAAAGCGATACGATAAAGAAATCGGTCCAAAACCCGGAAAATATGTTAAAACGCCCAACACCCGATGAAACGGATCTCTAAGAAAATCGACAATAACACGATAACGCCTATTTATCGAGAAGGGGCTATTTGACCAGCCAGGGGGGCTGAGTCCCCCAAAAGCCCCCTTAAGTCCGCGATTGCTTGACTAAGAGGACCAATTACTAAGAGGAAAAAAAAGAAAGAGGGGGAAAAAATTGCGTGATAATAGCTATTTACACCCAATTACTTGTTGTTGCGCGAGCAATTAACCTGAAATTTAAGGTGGCTCGTTTGAGAAATGGCGAACAAAAAAGTCGTTAAAAAATAAGCAAAATTTTACGACAAAAATTAACTCCAGTTCAAAAACGTATATTCTTTCAGCTAGCTTCTAGAAAACTCATTAAAAATCCAGTCAGATGGATGAAAATACTTGATAATTAAGACTGTTATTTGGGTTTAATGAGGATTTTACGTCATTAAAGATATGTAAATCAATGCGCGGATCATAAGGAAGCAAATTTTTTATTTAAAAAAAAATTTTTTTTTTACATTCTCAAATTATTAGGTGTACAAAATGAAACTCGGCTAAAATCTACAAAATTCAAATTACCCTGTGGCTGAGTTTCATTTTTACACCTAATAAATAAAACTTGTAGGAAATTTAATTCTCTATAAATTTGCACTTAATTATTTTTTCTAGGATGCACCCATTTTCGGAAAATAATTTTTTTAAAATAAATTTATCTTGAAAACGGTGCGTAGAGAAAAAATGAATAGAATAAAAATTAAAGAGAATAAAATATCCAACAGATTATTTAGTGCATTTTTTCAATATCTGCAACGGCTTACGATTTACAAGCCTTTAAAAATTAACCTTCTTAATGGTTATACTTCAATAACCTTCTTACACGGAGAAGGTCAACTTTTGATGGACTTTAACGCCTAAAATGTTCAAAATTTTGAAAAAATGAACTATATGAACAAAATGAAACTCGGCTAAAATCTACAAAATTGAAATTTACCCTGTGGCTGAGTTTCATTTTGTACACCTAATAGAACTAACCTTTATTGCTAATGAGAAGAATAGAAATGAGAAAAACAAATTAGAATGTGATAAGTGACTTATTAGGGCCACTTATCCAAACAATGAAATTAGCATGAATTAATATTTTTAAAAAAGAGGCAGCCAGAATTTTTGAAGGATGCAAAATCTGCCTATAGTCAAGGGAACGAAAGAATGGCACTGGAATAGTTTCGAACTGGCTCCTTAAAATCATCCCTTTTTCTATACATAGATCCATTGAGAATGTTGAGATTTCCATGAAGAGAAGTAAAAATATAGCATTATGTCGACACGCATACACTCTATAGGGGAATAAAAATTTTAAATCGTAGAATTTAGATATGAAGGGATGTTCCGAATAGAGGAAAGTAGATAAGTATGTCAAACCCATCATGTAGATAGTGTCAAACTGTCTCGAAACTCGCAGGGAGTGCCGCGTACTGTCCTACAGCAACAATGCTCCATTCTGGCACACATTCCGCACTTTTAAGCGAGATTAATAAATCACCAGAGTAAAAAAAAGAAGGGGTGATGGACGGAAAAAAAAAAAAAAAGTTTCGAAAAATATGTGGCGGAGTTGAAAAGCAGTAATTTTCTTGCGGGCCATTAAATCTCCGCGTCAAAAATTCCGTGGCTATTTAGCGAAAATGGATTCTCAGCCAGTTTTCTGGCAGAGTGTGGGGGCGGAGTGAAAAGTCATTAATTCAAGTTGAATTCTCTGTCTTTTACCCTCGGATTATCCCGTTTCCCGCTTATTATTCCGAAATGGAAATCGGAGAATAAACTATCAAAATAGAAAGAACATAAATTTTTTAAAAGAAAACGCAAAAAAAAAAAGAGTTTAATAGAATTTAGAATTTGAAAATAAATACGGAAAGATAGATGAAGGCAAGGATAAAGGTCTATTCGAAAAAAGTGTTTACTTATTTCTTGCCGTAGGAAAAGGTTAGAAAAATTAAGTTTCATGTAAATAAAAAGCAAAGGGAAGTGGGTCACCAACCACTTGTTACGATCGGTTTGAATCGATATCTCAGGAACGGAACATTTTAACCCAAGGGAGGCCGAATTTCATCGTACACTCAACTCTTCCCCATATTCAAACCAAAACGCTATTCCCGCTCAAATCATATTTACATAAAAACGCCTTGAAAACGGCAAAATTCTGAATATTTTATAAAAGGTTGAGTTTCTTATCAGTTCATTCAGAGTAGATTAAAGCTTTAAATTTAAATGAGCAATCCCAAAAAGAAGTTGGGGGTTTTCACGCGGGGAAAGCTCTTGGAAGAGAAAATTCCAAAAGAAGAAAAAAGATTCAGCGGAAAAAAGTAGGTACTAGTCTGAAGGCGGTTCGCAAATAATGCAATGTGACCATAGCCAGAAATCGCGAGTTACCGTCCACCATAAAAAATCAGCAACACAGCATAAAGAAAATAGTCGAAAATGTTCACCATAATGCATTTGAACATAATACATCTCACCATAAAGAAGAGATTTTAACAGTTGTCGTTTCAACATAAAGCAGTAGAACATAAAGGAAACTTCCACTTAGAAGAGCTTGTCGTTTCGCCATAAAATTGTTTCTGTCGTTTGGGCATAATACATCTCAACATAAACAGCGAAAGAGCAAGCATATGGCGAAACAACAAAATTAAAACTGAAAACTTCACAGTTCACCAAAACAATTCAACATAAGCTTCGCTGTCCCTACGGTGACTTATTAATTATTATGCCCAAACGACAGAAACAGTTTTATGGCGACACAAAAAGTTTAAAGAGAGGCTTTTATGCTGAGAAACGTGGTGACTTATACTTTTTTCATGTCGACTTGCATTTATTGAAAAAGTCGTTTTATGGCGAAACGCATTATGTTGAAATGCATAATGCTCATAATTTTAACTTTTGAGAGCTTTATGTTCAATTGCATTGTGCCGAGGCGCAATATGGTGAAACTACAGATTTTGTATGTCGAAATGCAGATTTTTTTTAGGTTCAACTGAACTACTGTGAAGTATTCTTGCGACGGACGGACGGCTCAAAGATAACCTTATCACTAACAGTTTTCTCTAAGGGGTCTCCATTTTCCCGAGACTGCACCATGGAGGGTGACACAATAACCTCTCTTTGAGGAATTTAATACTGCCTTTCAGTCTAGCATTTTATTTCAGCCTTTTTCTTATGATTTTGAGCCCACAAGGAAACGCGATGAAAGTTTCCATTAAAAAACGACCACCTCTTCATCTCATGAATAACTCTCTAGTCCACTTCACTTAAAAGATGAAAACGGTAAGTTAAACGTTCAAAAAGCGTTTTTATTAAAAACAAACACATCTTTAACTTGATAAGATTTTGATGAGAGAAATACGTTAATTAATAATCAAACGGGTCCAAATCTAATAGTATTGGTTTGAAGAGCTTCCAACGAAAACTTCCTTAAAGAGAAGTAACTATATAGGAAGGGTAAGCATATAGGAGGGGAGTACAACGGAGGGGACGTACAATGGAGGAAGTATAATGGAGTGGAAGTTTATGGGAGGGGAAGTATAACGGAGGGGAATATATGGGAGGGGAAGTATAACGGAGGGGGAATGCAGGGAACTAAAGTATAACAGAGGGTTTTTTTTCAAAATTTCTGGGTTTTCTTTTTGAAATTTGCGCTTCCCCCATTATGGGAAATAATTGGATTTTTGCCCAAGGGAGGTCCCTCTCGTAACGGGTGGATGAATGAAATTTCTCCCTACTAATATGATAATTAATGTAGAAAATTGATAATTTTTACACCTAAAATTTTTTTAAAATATAAGGAGTATTTGGTGAGAATTTGGTGAAAATCGGAACAACGGTTCGCACAGTTTTTAAAATTTCAAACGTGCATATCTCCGCCGTTTTTTCGAAATTCAAAAATCGCAGACGATAATTTCTTGTTCAACTATTCAGGAAGGTTGTGTGAAAATTTGGTGAAAATCGGTTGGAAACTGTCGCCGTAAAGTGTTCCGGAATAATAAGTGCTACGGCCGGCCGGCACCACAGACAAAGTTGAGATCGGTAAACATCAATATTCGATTTAACCCTCCAGGATCTGGAAGACTCTTCCCCAAAAATCCGACGTCGAGGGTATCACAATAACTTCTTTAAGGAAGTTAAAATAAGTACTTTTGCAAAAAAGTCAAATTTTAAAACGAAGAAAAGTAAGGTAAGTACACATATCAGTTTTAAAATTTGGTTCGAAATAGAAAAATATCCGGAAAAAAATATAACAGATAGTCAGGGCTTTTAATTTTCTTTTTAAAAAAACCATTGTCTAGAGCACGGAATATTAATCGATTCTTTGGTACACGCATCAACGTGAATCATCCTTTAGCCAGTCAAATTATTTAATAATGAATGGTTGTATTAAAAAGGCTTCAAACGCTAAAAAACGAATGTTTTCTGCGTGTTTTTGCAGCAGAAATATGACTTATGGTTAACTAAAGGAGATGTTTAACGTTATATACATTCTTCATACAAGAAGATTTTAAACGCTGGTCAACCGGGGTCATTATATTAGATCAAGAATCTAGATTTGAATTAGGTGTTTTCGAGTAAACAAAAAAGCGTTAATAAACCGAAATCTTGTGAAAAAGTTCCTTTTAACTTCCTTAAAGAAGATATTGTGATACCCTTTACGTCGGGTTTTTGGGGAAGGGCCATCCAGACCCCAAAGGGTCAAATCGAATATTGATCTTCACCGATCTCAACTTTGTCAGTAGTTCCGGCCGGCCGTAGCATTTTTTTCCGGAACACTTTGGCCACAGTTTTCGGGAGACGTGTTGATTGTCCAGACTGATTATATTCGCAATTAGTTGTTAAAGTAATTTTTCACCGGTTATAGCCTTTCGCATCCATTTATCAGCACTTGTTGCTCCGTCTTAATTAACGGAGCAAAAATAAATTGTCGCGGAATGTTTTATATTTTAATTTTCTAGTTTGAAGAATCTGAAGGATTTCTCGGTTCATTAGCTCAAACGAAATTGAAATCTCCATGAGAGGAGGGATCGTCCCATTTTATCGGACAGCTTCTAAACCGATTATCCAATTAAAAAGGCAGAAGGACAAAGGGGATCCAATATCGTTTCATGATTACGTCGAGATGAATTTCAATGAAGGAAAAAAAAAATCAAGTTATACGCTTCAAAAAAACTTATCACTCGAATATTCCGAAGAGGATTATGAGTGTCTAATTAAGTCATTAATACGTACTTCATACTTGAGGGAATGCTGGCGATTAATTGGAGGAAATCGAATTTAATGGAAGGTCCTTACCGTTAATTAAACCTCCCCATCTTAATCCATTATAACATTGAGAAAACCAAAAATCCGTATTTCAAGAACTACTTTGAAGAGCTTCCAACGAAACGCAGCGCAGTTTTTAAAATTTCAAACGGGCATATCTCCGCCTTTTTCGAAATTCAAAAATCGCTCTCGTTGCTTCCTTCTTCATTGAGCAACGAAGATTATGTAAAATTCTGTACAAATCGAGTGAAATTTGTGGCCGTAAGTGTTCCGGAAAGTTAAAAATTTAAACAGACATATTCCAAAGAAAACTTGTTTGGAAAAAACTGCTCCAAGACCGCCTGGACATGGACGAGAACTAGCTTTTGTAAAAAAATTTCCGACCTTTTTTAGTGCTTAAATATAGGAAAGTAATTATAGGCATCTTCCCTAATTTGGTTGAATTTGTGGTCGGATCCGCCTTTTTTAGAGCAAGGTAGCCACGGATTTTTAACAAAAATATGTCTGTCCTAAAAGGGTTCCGATTTGACATAAATTAATTCTCTTATAACTTCTTTTTGGTATTCTAGTTAATGGGAGAAGGGGCATTTGTCACCGAACATATCATAAATCATGACCGGGAACGTTTCAGGAGCATTAATGCGATGGGACTCCCTTTTGTCTGCATCCCTGCCATGAATAACGATCCGGCAGCCTCGATTTTTACGGAAGGGAAAAAAACGTGATAACCCCCCATCTCTAACGAAATACAAAAAGGAATTACGGGTTTTGTCACATAAAATTCCTCGGAATAACTCCGATCATAAAAATGTTTTATGTAAATAAACATACATAGTGTACTTTTTTTAAAATTTAAATATATTTACCGTCACTAGGGATCCAGGCATTATTAACTCATTTTTCCCTTTAAAAAAAATTTTAAGTACATAATATTTAAAAAGTACTGGTTTGAAGAGCTTCCAACGAAAACTTCCTTAAAGAGAAGTAACAATACAGGAGGGGGAAGTAAACGAGAAGGGAAGTTTTTTTTTTTCGAAAAATTTTCCAAGTTTTTTCAAGAAATTTTTTAAGTTTTTTTTTAATTTCCGAGTTTTTTTTAATTTCCCGAGTTTTTTTTTTTTTTTTTTTTTTTTTTTTTTTCGACAATTTTAAGTGTCAAGGTAGAAATAACGGGCTCGTTGGCCTAGGGATGTGCCTCTTGTAATGGGTAGAAGTATGAAATTTCTCCATACTAAAAAAAATAATAATTAAAAATTGGCAATTTTTTTAAACCAAATATTCTTAAAAAATGGAGTAATTGGATGAGATGTGTGCCTCCTTTTTTTACACCAAAAAGTAAAAGTAATTAAGACCTTCCAACGCTTTTTTTACACCAAAAAGTAAAAGTAATTAAGACCTTCCAACGAAAACTTCCTTAAAGAGAAGTAAAAATATAGGAGAGGGAAGTATAACGGGGGGAAGTATAATGGAGGGAAGTAACGGAGGGGAAGTACAACGGGGGGGAAATATAAAGGATGGGAAGTATAACGGAGGGGGAAGTGCTCGTATAATGAAGGGAAGTTTTTTCAAAAAATTTTCCGATTTTTTTTCGAAAATTTTTAAGTATCAAGGTAGAAATAATGGGATTTTTGCCCAAGGGAGGTCCCTCTCGTAACGCGTGGACGTATGAAATTCTCCCTACTAATATGATAATTAATGTAGAAAATTGATAATTTTTTTACACCAAAATTTTTGTAAAAAATAAGGAGTATTAGGTGAGAATTTGTTGAAAATCGGAATAACGGTTCGGCCGCAGCGCAGTTTTAGGTAGATTTCTTTTCTTCAAAAATCTACTATTGTAATGTACCAAGTAGTCGCAGATTCAAAAAATTTTATACGTTTTTCGTTTCATACCTCCTGGACCCTAAAACCATCCTCAGTTGAAAAGTTTATATATATATATATATATATATATAGCACGATAACTGGAGCAATTTTAATGTGAGGGTGACGATATCCGGTATTTAGAGCTTTTATCTCAATAGCTCGGACGAGTTCGTTAATGGCTGAAATCGGACCAGCGATTCACCTACTTTACTAGGGCTTAAAAGACAAAATTGGCATTTTCTATGAAATCCTAGTCCTTTTGCAAAAAAAAACTTAAGACCTCTGCGAGGGCGTGTAAAAAATTAATTAAAGCAGGTTTGGACGAGCCAGGCGCAAAATATTGAACTAGCTAAACTTTAAAAAAAATTTGAATTTATACCGGGAAATATTAAATTTTTATTAATAAAATTATCAGATGTTTTCTAGGGGCTCAGTGGCGCAATTTTTCTTATCATCATTTATAACATAATTATATTTTGTGTTTACCTATACATTTTAATTTTAATCATGAAAAGAAATCTACTTTTTCCTGCTACCGCAGGGTCATTATTTAAAATTTCAAACGTACATATCTTCGCCATTTTTTCGAAATTCCAAAATCGCAGACGATAGAGAGTTTCAGGGAATCCCCCGTCCCGTATACGACTCACCAAACGGGAAAGGTCTTCTCGTAGAGGCTATAAAACACAGTTTCAGGAAGTTGTTTCGACTCAGTTAGTTCACAATATTCTCACTAGAGCAAATTCATGAATCGAACTTAAGTACCTTTATTTCTTCGACTTTAGCCAATTCTGTTGAAATAACTCCCAGGGCCTCCTCGTTGGATTTGAAATTGTGAAAACAACAAAAACAAACCGAAACTAAACGAGATTGGATTTGAAATCGTTAAAACAACAAAAAACATGAACCCTACACTAAACGAGATAACGAAATAACCTTCGTAAAATATAACCTTACGTTTACTCGGAGCGGGATTTGGGCCAGCCGAGTCGGGTCGTATTACGATTCCAACTGGAAGTCGTATGACCTTGAGCGAGTAGTAACGGGAACGGCAAATTAATTACGATTCCCTGAAACTGTCTGATAATTTCTTGTTCAACTATTCAGGAAGGTTGTGTGAAAATTTGGTGAAAATCGGTTGGAAACTGTGGCCGTAAAATGTTCCGGAAAAAATGCTACGGCCAGCCGGCACCACAGACTAAGTTGAAATCGGTAAAGATCAATGATTTGACTCTCCGGGTCTGGAAGACCCTTCCCCAAAATCCCGACGTCGAGGGTGTCACAATAACTTCTTTAAGGAAGTTAAAATGAAATGAACCTAAGAAATAGATTTTCGACAAACCAAAATGGCGACTAAAATTCACCACTAAACAGAAAAGCGTCGACACCGATTGAACGCTTACCAACGCCTGCCTTGCATGTTCAAGCTTGTCGGAAATGGGGGGAGGTGGAAACTTTGTCAATTTTTTCTTAAAAAATCATCTATTTTTCTCGCTTATTGTTAATAATTATTAATAAATTATTTAGTAATGAATTCCAGCCCTTCAATCCGAAAAGCTTAATTTTGAAAATGAACGGAACAAAAATGTGGACAATACCTACCGGTATTTTTGGGAAATTGGAATAGTTTCCAATATTTCAAACCCAACACCACAAAATGTGTTAAGAACACTCACTGTTTGAAGTTCGCAGAAAATCCAGGATCGGATGGGGAACAAATGAAAGGGAACGAAAATAGATAAATTTGTGAGCTGGTCTTCTGAAGAAAATAAAACGTGCCGGGATTGTATAAAACTAGAATTTCAAATTTTTTAATAAAATAACATTATTTTACTCTAGACGCAAGTTTAGAAACATCTATTTTTCTCTATTTAAAAAAATGGACATTCATGTACAAAAAGAAATCTGAAGGAACGAGTGAGCGATTGACCGGTGTTCGAAAGGACGAGAACTAAATTGGGTGGGGGGAAGACAGTGATACCAACCTTCTTTTATCCAATAATCCCCCCCCCCTCACCAACGCAATGAATTTACTTTTTTTAACGGCGTTTCTACTAATTCTTATCCTAATGTTTAAAAAAAAAAATTAGAAAACTTGAAGGGGAAGTATAACAGAGGGGGAAGTATAACGGAGGGGGGGGGAGTATAAAGGAGGGGAAGAATAAGGAAGGGGGAAGTTGTTTTTTTTTTTTTCAATTTTCCGAGATATTTTTTTTCGAAAAATTTTCGAAGTTTATTTGTCAAAAACTTTTATAAGTTTTTTTTTTTTATTTTCCAGGTTTTTTTTTTCGAAAAAATTTGAAGTTCTTTTTTTCCAAATTTTTCCGAGTGTCAAGGTAGAAATAATGGGCTCTTGGCCTAGGGATGTGCTCTCGTAATGGGTAAGTATGAAATTTCTCCCTACTAAAAAAAATAATAATAATTAAAAAGTGGCAATTTTTACACCAAAAATTCTTAAAAAATATAAGGAGTAATTGGTGAAAATTTGGTGAAAATCGGGATTAACGGTTCGGCCGCAGCGAATTTTAAAATTTAAACAGACATATCTCCGCCATTTTTTCGAAATTCCAAAATCGCCCTCGTTACGCAGTAGCTATACTGGATGATAGGTAGGGGTTCTGGATGGCTTCAACAGCTGCCATCGCACGTATGAGCAGTACAGTGAATAACAGATAGGAGTCAGGCATCTGCAGCCACAGTCGGCACCAATAATGGATGAGAAAACAAAATGGGTTGGCTCCATATCTTGCAAATATAAAAAAAAGGAAGGAAAATGCTAAATCGAGGTCACCATTGTCATGGAATTGTTAAAGATTTACACGATTAATATTCATCAGGCGATTAACATAAAGGAACGTCTCAATGCTATCGAAGTAAGAAACAACAGACAGTCTTCCTCCCTGGTCAGTTGACACAGAATTTCTAATTTAGAAATCGGTTACATCACCGATTTAAGCTGCCCATTATTTGGTGACTGTCCAACATCGTAAAGACGATAGATGCATTTTTAACTTCCTTTAAGAAGTTATTGTTTTACCCTCCACGTCGGGTTTTGGGGAAGGGTCTTCCAGACCCTGGAGGTTCAAGTGTGTGGATATACACCCATCTCAACTTTGTCTGTGATTTCGGCCGGCTTCCCCAAAAACCCGACGTGGAGGGTATCACAATAACTTTTTTTAGGAAGTCAAAAATATAAATTGGAAATTTTTTCAAAATTCAAAAATGCTTGAAATAATACTTTCTCCTCCTTTATACTTCCCCCTCCTTGAACCTTCCCTCCTTTATACTTCCCCTCTTTATTTTTCTTCTCTTTGAAGA
>JACGAQ010003958.1:0-21688 GCA_014119065.1 Orius insidiosus | reverse complement strand
TAAAGTGGTCGAAAAAGACAACGGAATTCGTGTAGGAACTCCTGAAAAACTTGCTCAACTCAAGCCAGCCTTCATTAAGCCACACGGAACAGTGACAGCAGCAAATGCTTCATTTTGGTATTTATCTTCAAAATGTGAACCTCAAAACTGACGGTTGAATTTCAGACTGACGGAGCTTCAGCGTGTATTTTAATGACCGAAGAAAAGGCTAAACAACTTGGACTGAAACCTAAGGCATATTTAAGAGACTTTGTTTATGTTTCTCAGGACCCTAAAGACCAACTTTTACTTGGGTGAGTTAGATTTTGTAGTCTTTGTTTAAAATTTAAAATTTCCAGGCCTGCGTATGCTACCCCGAAAGTTTTAGAAAGAGCCGGATTGTCAATCAACGATATCGATGTTTGGGAATTCCATGAAGCGTTCGCTGTAAGTACAGCAATTCATGGATAATTACGAGGTTTAATTTGTATATTTCTAGGGACAAATTCTTGCCAATATGAAAGCGATGGATTCCGACTGGTTCGCTCAGAATTACATGGGACGAAAGTCAAAAGTTGGGGCTCCTCCATTGTCCAAGTTCAACAACTGGGGAGGCTTTGAGTATCGGACATCCGTTTGCTGCCACTGGCGTCCGTCTTACCGTTCACGCTGCAAACCGTTTAATGCGTGAAGATGGACAGTTTGCTTTGATCGCTGCTTGCGCTGCTGGTGGTCAAGGCGTCGGAATGATCATTGAACGCCACCCTGACGGTGTCCCAAATAAAATCTCTTTTTATTTATTTTTAAATATATTTTTGTATAATTTTTACATAGACCGTTATTTTTGATGTAATAAATCATTTAGATTAAACCGTATTTATCGTTCATTTGAAACTATTATTTAACCTTATATTCTTGTTGAAGGATTTAATGATCATTGTTTTATTTTTAAAGTATAATTGTTTTATAAAATGATTTTACATACAGCTCAGTACAAAAATAAATTACAAATATCACTTTTTAAAAATAAAGTTTTTTTTTTATTTATGCACGAAATGCTAAATAGGGAACCAAAAGGCTGTTGGGCTTTCAGGTAAAATATCTTTTGATAGTTCCTGTGGTCGGAAAGCATGTTTTTTGGGTGCTGACTTCACAGCAGGTTCTTTTTTGACTGCTTGCTGTTGGGCTTGGGGTTTTTTGGGTGTGGAAGTCACACTTCTTGTTGGCGTCCTTTTCGTCTTTTTGACGGCAGGCGGAGACCTTTTTATCTCAGGTAGTTTGACACTTTTCGGGGACTCTTTGACTTTCTCCTTGAGCGGCCCTTTAACATAAACAGGTTCTAAAACTTCGTATGTCTTTTCGCGTACTAAAATGGGCTTTTTAATCGCTGGGAGCGGCGAGTATTTAGAAAATTTGTCTTTTGTCATAACATTGCTGTACGATTCGCCCGTCTCGCGATTTCGGATCTTCAGGACGTGAAGTTTGTCGAGGTCAAGGCCCGAATTGGTCACTTCGTTTTTTATTGTCTTATAGTATTGGTCGCGACCAACTTTTTTATGCGTCGGCATCTGTAATCCTCCCCACTCCAACCTCGCTGACCCACAGTCCTGCCTGGAAAAAAACAAAACAAAAAATTAGTTGAAAATTTTGATAAGGTGCTATTGGAAGTATTCACTGTGAGCGATTGGGCAGGGACTGTAGGAACTGAAGATGATACGTAGCTGAAGTGTCCTTAACCCAAATTTTGAAGTTTATAGACTAGAAATTGGCAGGCTTAAGATTTGAAATTGGTGTTTATTTTTTGCACAGACGGCCAATACCGTGTTCAAACGTTACGGTCATTTTAATTTTTGAGCCTAATATTGCGGTAAGAGTTGGATAGGGAGGTGGAGGGTGGTTTTAGATGGGCTCTAAAAATTATTAAGGTCTAAGATTCTTACGTTCAGAAAATTTTATACAAGGAGACTTTTCGACTAAACTAAAAATATCTTGGCTCTCACTTATTGACTGAATGGATTTTTCCTTTTCTTACGACATCGAAAACTTCGATAAAAAAGACAAACGCTAAACATAGATAACAAAAAAAAAAAAACTTACAGGATGGGAAAATGTAAAAAAACATCAAACAATGGGGGTCTGTCAAGGACTTAGATGCTTCCTATTCAAGTTAAGATGAAAGAAAATTAAGACGAAAAGATAGATGAACTTGAAATTGAGGTCAAGGATATCGTGGTTTTCTGAAATTCCTTTGACACCATCCTTTGCGATTCTGAGGATCCCTTACGCCACGGAGCACGGAGGCTTTAATTTTTTCTGGAGTGGACTTGAGCACTAGGGACTTTATTTTTTTTTGTTTATAGATAGCTAAAAAATTAACTTTGGTGAGATTATCTCCACCTAAGGCTCTAAATTTCTTTACTTTTACATTTTCCGAAATAATCTAACACGTCCACGATACTAGACAAAGTTGTAGGCATGAAGAGTTCTGGAAAAAACTGGCAACGGTCAGCCTGATACAGCAAAATTTTGAATTTTTAAAAACTCCCTTGTTGAAATGGTTTTAAAAGAAGAATCGAAAAATTCTCTCACTTATTTTCTTGGGGTGAAATTTTTTGACTTCCGTGATGCTGAGATCCAGGGACGCAAAAAGACGAGCGACGGAGCCAGTCCGAGAATCGGCCCATTCGGCAGGCATCCCGATATTCCAGGGAGTTAAAATAAAAAACAAATTTGTTTTTTAAAACTAAATTATTGGTTGTACACCGGGCAGAAGCCAGGAAAAGACTGGCGGCACGAGCGCGTACCGAGTCATAGCCGATCAATTATTGTGAAAAACCGAGTTAAGAGGACTTCTCCCTCTAGCCAACAGCAAACTACATATAACAACCGGGTCTTCCGAATCAACCCTTGAATCCATCCTTTTGGATCCAAGCAAATAATCAATAAATGTATAACTTTCCACCATAATCACATGAAGATGAAAGTAATAGCAATGAGAAAGCGGAAGAACCAAACCAGAACAGATTACATGTAGGCTTTTCGTAATAAACACTCACATCTTACAAAGATAAGGGGAACAAGAATATTTTTTCAGGTTAATCATCTTCTTTTCACAGTACAACCAACGGAGGCTCAGGCAACGAAACTAAATTTGATTTTAACGATTTGTTCGTTCCTCGACAAACATTTTTTTTGAACCTAGAATTTTTAAAGAAAATTTGGCGTAAAAAAAGGCAATTTTCTTGTCTACCAGAGCGACGTTGTCCTCCAAGTTTTGGGTCACTACGAATCTTCCTGGTACGACCTCGTTTTTTTCTCGTTCATATTTCTGCTGTTATTTTACTTTTTTTTTATTTGAGTTTAAACAAAAAGGCCAAAAAATGTAAAAACAAATCACTTCAAACAAAATTGAAATAATATGTTGAAAATCATAAGGTTTACTTGGATGTTTGATGATAATGAGAAAAAATTACTTGGTTTCAAGCATTGTCAACTGAGGAAGGTAGTTGTAATAACAGATTTAAAAAATCTTTAAAAAAGCACAAAAGAAGCTAGAAAGGTTGTACTTCAAATAAAAAACATTCAAAATCAAGATGAACGGAAAAACATTAAAATCAAAGAAGCAAGAGTATAATCTCGGAGAAAAAGGACAGAAGAGAACATATAGCCTGCCACAGAAGAAAAATGTCTTAAAGCAAAAATAAAAAGCTTGAAAAAAATTATTCTGAGCTTCTTTACCGTAATATTTTAGAAATCCATTATTCGAGCCATTCTGATGTTGTCGTGGCCCTTGTCGAGCCCGCGCTTATTTACAACTGTAACTGATCTCACTAGGGACGCTTTCACTCTCAAGATCTACGATGCGAAACGTACCCACTTTTTGAACACAGTACTACCAACATTCTCACGGCCGAACTATATCCTAGTTATGAAGACTGAGTTATGTAGGTACCCGGCTGTTTCGTAATAGGGATCTACTGAGAGAAAGATCAAAATTTTAAACAATTATGCCGGTAATCCATATTTTAGGGAAACAGAATTTACCTTTTGAATGGAATAAAATTCGTTTGTGCGCCCATCGCCTTCAGATTGCAACTATTGCAAGCCGGCTTGAAACTTCAAACTTAACGTGGGTGCATATACGTCGGACAACGCTGTGTGGGAGAATCGAGATCTGACTGACTCACTCTTTTACCTTAAGAAGCGAGAAAACCTGAGTATGCTAAATCACGGAGCCCAAGTAGATTTTCACAACCTCGAGGACCGATTTTGACCAAAATTTCCACCCACAATGGTTTCATTAAATGCACATTTCACTTACAAAAACTGACTGCGGGAACGCCTTGGAATACGTGTAGACCTTAAATCATCTTTTTTCCAAAATTTAAACTAAAGACGGAAAATTTAATGGGGTCTCAATCAGTTAAATTTAAGGCGATATTCCCACCAAAATTAAAATTTACTTTAAAAAAGATATCTACCTAAAAATTTAAAACATTTGTTTTATACGCCGGATATATTCTTTTCGTCGCGTGATGAAAACATCGCTGTATGAATAGTTTAACGAGTATCGACCCCAAAAATGCACTTGAAGTTCAAGCTTATTTTTGATCTATTTTTACGTCTAAAAAAGCCAAAGCTTGATGGCAATTTAGTCATCGAAGTGGCTAATTTTAAAATTTTACTTTTTGCCGATCAATAGATATTCCCTCATCAATAGATATTTTTCACCAGAAACCTCATTTTCGTTGTTTCGCTGTGCGAAAAAAGATCTCTTTTTATCCAATTTTTATGTGTTTTCCTCGAACTACTGGTAAAAGACATTTAGTCTGAGAAAAATTTTGAGCGAAACGTCTTAGAGGTTTTCCAAACCTTTTTCTGAAGGTTTCTGTGATTTTCTTTTCATTTTCTCCTGGGAATTTTGGCGGGGTCTAATCTCTCGCAGGCTACTGCCCTTTAATGAGTTCACTGGATGCCAGTAATGCAGCTGCAGGTTAAATCTAGCCGTATCAATCTTCAAATTTAAAAATGGACTTTTTATGGGATAAGCAATTGAATTCTAGTTTTCACTTTTACGTTTCAACGAAGCGTACGACTTTAATTAAAAGTTTTTTCCCTTTTTTTTGTCACCGGAAGATTGTTTTTCATGCAATCTATTGGACAACAACCTCTTGCGTTCTCTAGTCCTTGATATAGTTAGCACTCCGACTGTGAAAAAAGTTAAAAACAGTGGAAGAATAATTTTTTTTTTACATAATTAGTTTGTTTTTGGCAAAGTTCCGAAAAGATGATTTGATTTTAGGTTGATTTAAAATTATGTAAGATGACCTTGTTTTTAAAATTTAATTAATAATTTCCTACTTTTATTGATTAAAAATGTTCTGACGGGGGTTTCCGGCACAACGCGATATTGACGGAGAAGCTTGAGCTTTTTTTTTAATAAAAAAATTATTATCTCTTTTCAGGGACATAATATTGAAGAATCTTCTTTAAAAATGGATTTTTTTTGCGTCAATTCGTGGGCCCACCCTTGAAAATCACAGTTTCATCATAATACGCAACCTTTGACGAGTTTCCGATACATTCCACCCTTTTATGTGGTTATCTAACGACCTATCAACGTGAATCGCATAAAATAAAAGTCTGAAATCAATAATGTAGGTACATATAGCGTTCAAGGTTTATTATATTCTCAAGGCTTGATATCCACCCCGACTTACGATTTTATTGGTGAGGATTCGATAGATTCAACAGAGCGTTGAAAAAAAAAAAGTTTGTCAAGACAACGTTGAATGTAAAATCAATAAAATATTTTTATCGTTCAGTATTGATACACGCAATGTCTCCAACCGTCTTCATTCAATAAATATCGCCCGATCCCCCTTTATGTGTTAATCACACCATGGCATTATGGCGAAAGCCCCAGCCTGAGCCCACAATTCCGTACGTCGTTTGTAAAAAAAAAAAATTGGAAAGAAACAAATGCTAAAAATAAGCAACTCAGTCCATGTAAAAAGTATTCTAAAATTTTACCGTGAAATGTTACGATTAGATAAAAAAAAACTTGAGTTCCATTAAATTATCTAATTATAGGAAAAAACATCCATAATTTTATGTACCAAGCACATATGTCACCTTTGTGCTTGATGAGATTTTTTTTTAAAAAAAAATTGTTTTCTTCCTGCCATATAATGTGGAAATTACTTTACAACGTTTTTTCAAAGGATTAATTTTTAGGTGGGAAGGATTTTTTTTATGGCCCTCTTATAAAAGAATAATAACTCTTTATGCCTGATTTAGATTATGTAATAATAATAATAAAAACATCCGTCCTTCGTGAGTGAGTGGTCTAAATGACACATGGGTCAAATGCCCTTCATCACCTTCAAACTTGAAATCTTAAGGTAAAAATGAGGACTTACAGTAAAATCTGTATCGAACTTGAAAGAAATAGCGTGTTCGACATAGTTGTATACTGAGAACCAACAACACGAAATATCAAACAAGTCTTTTGCAAACTGGGCCGTACCCTACCGTGTAGGTCACCGTATTTTGGAATATATTTTACACTTGGTTCCAAATTTTACTATGTTGAAATCACCAAGAAAAATTTTTTCCTTTCAACTTTTTAACTCATAGAGGTCATAGAACAAAGCCCTCTGTTCTTTTTGTCATACCTAGAACATACAGGAAAAAAAAAGAAAAAAAAGGCCAATTCTTTTGGTGTGTAAAATGAATGACGCGCTTGCGCCAGGAAGCAACAAGTTGTCAAGGGGGCGTCACTTATGAAAGGACCCACGCCGAAAATCATCTCCTCCGATGGTAACGTATGTGATATGTATGTTAGGTATTTGTGTTTGATGTCGATTTTATTTTGAAAAATTTAAAATTGTAACTATTGACTTAAGCGCCAAAAAGACTTATAGTGCCCGATGCAAAATGTTTTTGGATCTGACCAGAAATCAGTTTGGCCACTCAACTCATTTGGTACCAAAGCCTACGTACGAGCCCATATCCTTCTTCCCCCTGATTTGGGATAGCTTAAATAAAAGATAGGTTAAAAAAAATGTTCCAGAGTATTAATGGATTTGAGTCAAGGGGAGCTAAAATTGTTTAAAAAAGTGGGGAAACTAAGTTCTTTCTTTAAAAAAATGTCTTTTTAAAAACACCCCAAACTATAAAACCGTTTATTCGCTGTTCAAAACGAAGATCGGGGAAAAATTGAAGATCGATATATTTTTTGACACCCCGAACCCATCGCCCTCAATTCCTGGTTAATGGGGACTCCAGACCGAAGATGATTGGACAAAAATAAACATTATAAGTACGAATTCCAAGGAAATCCATCACAGTGAAAGATGGGGATAGGTTTGAGTGTGTCGTCATCGTTTATTTTTTGGATGACAAATTAACTTCCTTAAAGAAGTTATTGTGATACCCTCCATGTCGGGTTTTTGGGGAGGGGTCTTCCGGGGTCCGGAGGGTAAAATCGAATATGATCTTTACCGATCTCAACTTGTCTGTGGTTCCGGCCGTCCGGCTCCGTAGCATTTTTTTCCGGAACACTTTACGGCCACAGTTTTCATCCGATTTTCACCAAATTTTTACACAAATTTCTTTTGCCGGTGAAGAAGAATATGACGAGGGCGATTTTGAATTTCGAAAAAATGGCGGAGATATGTCTGTTTGAAATTTTAAAAAATTCGCTGCGGCCGAACCGTTAATCCGATTTTCACCAAATTTTCACCAATTACTCCTTATATTTTTAAGAATTTTGGTGCAAAAAATTGCCACTTTTAATTACTATTTTTATGAGTAGGGAGAAATTTCGTACTTCTACCCTTTACGAGAGGCACATCCCTAGGCCAAAGAGCCCATTATTTCTACCTTGAGACTTAAAAAATTTTCGAAAAAAAGAACTTAAAAAATTTTTCGAAAAAAAAAAAAAAAAAAAAAAGAAGAAAGAAAAAAAACCCGGAAATTTTTCGAAAAAAAATTTTTTTGACAAAAAAACTTACGTAGAAATTTTTCGAAAAAAGAAAAAAAACCCGGAAAATTTTTTCGCAAAAAAACTTGCAAAATTGTCCTTTATACTTTCCCTACTAAATCCCTTCCTTTATACTTCCCCTCTGTTATACTTCCTACTCCGTTATACTTTCCCCTCCGTTATACTTCCCCTCCGTTATACTTCCCCCTCCCATATACTTCCCCCTCCGTTATACTTCCCCTCCCATATACTTCCCACTACGTTTTACGTCCCCTCCGTTATACTTCCCCCTCCTATATAGAGTACTTCTCTTTAAGGAAGTTTTCGTTGGAAGCTCTTCAAACCAGTACTTTTTTCAAAATTTTATAGACTATTCTTTCTTTGCTCGTGTGCCCACTGTTCATAACAAAAGTTATCCCGTTTGAAGGAATTTAATGAAAATCGTAGATGTTGGTGAAGTTGAAAATGATTTGCTTTTATAATAGAAAGCTTATGTGATGTTACTTCAGGAAAAAGTTTTGTTTTGCGTTTTTAAAATGCGAATCATGGCGCGTGTCCGTCGTACTCTGAACTCATCGCTTCTCATTTATCTACGTCTGAGTTAATAGTCGGTATTCTAGCCTTTCTTATTTTCTTCAGACTCTGAATGGGA
Organism: Orius insidiosus; assembly: GCA_014119065.1. Lineage (NCBI taxonomy): Eukaryota > Metazoa > Arthropoda > Insecta > Hemiptera > Anthocoridae > Orius > Orius insidiosus. Next base: position 13,070 of record JACGAQ010003958.1, on the reverse strand, counting down.
AGTAATTATCGGGCCTTTTATTAAATCTCGTTTCCTGATTCTTTTCAAACACGGATCCGCTTAAATCTATTTTTCGGATGTCAAAAGCACAATGACCTGATATTAAATTACGTCAGTAACGATTTTTTTTTAGTTTTTGAAGGGTGGGCAAATATTGAATCTAGGGTTGGTTTTGTGGAGATTTAATAACCGACCTTCGGTCTTGATCAAACAAAGATGTTTTCTTCAAATCTTATTTTAGGTGGGTGTTTATTTTCACGACTTTCTTGACTGCCCGAGCTGGAGAGATCGAACGTTTGAAGTACTGCGGATATCGTGACATGTGCGCTAATCGTTCGGAGTCGTTTGTCGCACCTCCGGATATATGAAAACTAAAGAGTACAGATTAAGATGCTTAAAACCGATTTTAAATTAATTCCTCAGGTTTAGCAACAGTCCTTGTTTTTGTGACGAAAAGTGCAAAGAGTTCGGAGACTGCTGCGAGGACAGGCCGAGCAGGTTCGGGCACGTTTATAAAATAAGCGGAATACCGAGAGACGATGGACATGCCGGGGTGTGAGTGATGATGAGGTGGGTCGTTGTTCTTTGACATTTTACTAATTTTTGTTTGTTTTAGTCGTTTTATTTGGTAACACAGTGCAAGGAGGAAAGCCGATACGCCAAATTATGTTCGAGAATGACATCCAGATATCATTACGTTTTGGACCTTCCTGTTTACAGCAGAAACACAGGCGTCAGCTACGGAAACATCTACTGTTCCCTTTGCCATAACGATTACACTAACCTCGAGCCCATCAATATCAAAATCGTCTGCACTCACGACAATATTACTCACGAAGAAGTATTAACAAGTCCATCACGGCAGAAATAACAAAAACGATTTTTTTAGATAAAAACAAAAGGAGTTTATATGCCGGGCTTAAATTTGTGGAAAGTGGATAATGAAACTTGCTCCATTCACGCGGTTCACAATTCGACAGTGCAAGGAAGGAGATGCGTACCGTCCATAGCTGAATGCCCGAAGGCATGGAACGATTTGGTTATTGCCGAAAAATGTAATAGCTATCAGCTTCTTATCGAGGCACAAAATGGAATGGTAGGAATACAATCTTCGAACCGTATTTTCAGACCAAGAAACCTTTTTTTCTGATTTTAAGCGGTTTTCCTGACCAAAAATATCCTTTTAACTCGTAACTTTTTTAGGTGTATAAAAATCCTCATTGTGCACTTTGCAATGGGATGAACTTGACCGAAATGAAATGCTGGAGGAATTACCACTACAGAAAACCAATTTTGTCAAACTTCTTCCCTAGTCCGTCTCTCTCGATGGTTATGAACTTCAATTGGGACTTCCAGTCGTGCCAGCTTCCTCAAGTCTTCGACGGTCTTCATTCGGAATGCCGGGATCTTTCTTGTCATCGTGAAAACTCAACTTGTCCAAAATACGAGAACCTAATATCTACACAAATCGAAAGATATTTGACGACGATATGTCTCGTGATATCCATCGCTTGCCTTCTATTTCACACAGTCATCTATTTCAGTTTGACTCAACAGAAGAATTTACCGTCGAAAATTTTAAACTGTCTTTCCATCTCTTTGTTGTTTTCTCATTTTATATTTGGTTGGAGTAACCCCTGTTATCGACATAAGCCATGACGTTTGCCACGGTATCGCCATCGTCCTCCATTATTTTTTTCTCGCGGCTTTTTTCTGGATGAATATAATGAGCATCGATATTTGGCGCACTTTTTCTAGGGATTATAAACAGTCGACTTTTAGAAGCTTTCTTTTATATTCAGTTTACGCTTGGGGTACTCCTTTGGTTTTAGTCATAATATCAGTTCTTGCCGACTCCAGTGCGTTTATACCGGACAAATACAGCCCACTGTATGCCGAATACCAAAATGTATGCTGGTTCGCTAGTCGGGTCGGGTTACTTATATTCTTTTACGTACCCATTTGGTCATTAGTCCTGGTCAACTCTGTTCTTTTCTTTTTGACTCTGTGCTATTTTCAAAAACAAAAATTCGAACTTGGAAGTACCTCAGGAAGGAAAGAATACACAAGATTTTGGCTTTATTTGAAGCTTTCTACCATCATGGGTTTATCATGGGGTTTCGGAATGATCGCTTCTTTGGCTAACGTTCCCGACTTTTGGTATCCTTTTATTGTTCTTAACGGCCTTCAGGGAGCTTTTATATTTATCATGTTTGACCTCAAGCCGAAAATAATGGAGCTTATATTCAACAAAGTTAAATCCAATAGTTTAGTAAGAAAGGATTTGATTGCCACGCAAAGCACGAAAGTCAGTGGTACTTCTACTCCTCCCGCGAGCAGAGTTTGAAGACACATATTGCTAACATACTAACCCAAAGTTACAAAGAGCGAATGAAATCCGAAGGATAACGGATGCTTAGAGAACAAGCAAAACGCGAGGGGAATACGCCTTCCGCGCTTACTGGGGAATTCAAACCCGGGGAACACTAGAAGGGAAGAGTAGGATAAGATGATGATAAAAATTAGAGGAACCTCATATCAAAATCTATTTTAGCGTGTGGGTACCACAACATATGTTCAAATATACCAGAGTCAAATACATCACACACAACACAACTTCTTAGTGATGAACCATCGCACATTGGTGACCCACGACGAACACCAACACAGCGATGAAACAACTAGGTACAAATTTACACACTCAACATATTGTACAAACACAGAACGGTCTTGATCACCCATCGGCAGCACCATCAATTCTCCCTCAACTCGTCAGCAGTTCCGCACCTCTTCAACCGCTGAATTGGTGGAACTTTCAACCTCGGAACGAACTTCTCGACATCTGCAACACTCACGTCGCGTTCCAGCATCCTCACTCGCATCTTCGACACATCATCGCTCGACACACAACACCTCAGACCTTCTCCCTTCTTTTCCGGGGGGAGGGGGGATGTGGGTATCACAACATAAGTTCAAATTATCATCAGAGTCAAATACATAACACACAACAACTTCTTTCTAAATTAGTGTTGATGAACCATCCCTCAAGGGTGTTCTCCTTGACCTCCCTGCTCTGAAGGGCTACTTCCTGCATCCTAGCTTGCCTCAAGCACTCTGAGTTCCGACTAAGTTCATCCAAATGTCAAAGAGCATCCATTATCCTTCGGCTTTTGTACTAGTCATTGGTGTTTTATTCAGCTCCTCTCTTCTATACTGTTATTTGTTATGAATTAATGGCCAAAATTTGTTGTATTTCTGTTGAAGAACGCCATCGCGTAGTGGTGCCATATTCTGGAACATATCCAGTCGTTTAAGGAGATACCTAATCATTTTCAGTTTCTGTCATGATGGGAATTTTTAGAAAAAGTGAAATTTTATTATCGTGTTTATTAAATAAGGAAAAATACGTATCGAAGTTAAAATAAAAATATTAAAAAATAAAATAAATACGAAGGGATACCTATTTACAAATTCAAATTTGAGCAAGATGTTTATCAAGGAATAAATTAAGAAAATTGCATTATGACTTCCTAAATTTAATTACTCCTATGCTTATCGAGAGGAATATTAAGGACCAGATGAAGTTTGAAATAAGGCCTAAATAGACGGTCGGGTTCGTAATGCCCCAACCTCGTCCCATCACGGCTCTTAAAGAATCCGTCGGAAAAGTCAAAGGAAGAAACGGCGTTAACTTTCTCAAATGTTTCTCCATGCCTTCAATAGGCCAGCAGATACCTTAAAAAAAGAGACGTTGGCGCTCTCTCTTATTTCTAATATTAACTTATTTACCACAAAGTTCGATGAAAGGTAGAAAACTGCCCATCGAGACGTACATAGCAGTCTGGTCTTTACTGCATACACAGGAGACAATAAATCCTAAAATGGGAAATAAAAATTGATGTTAATGTAACTTTTATTACCGAAACTCATTCCGCAAATTCCGGACGTAAGTGAAAGAAAGTACATCAAGAAAACACTTCCGTAATTTTCAACGTGGTAGACGTACACGCTTAGCAGGACCATATAAAAGCAGACACCGACCAATATTACAACTTGTGTAATGACGCAGCCGATAAGAATCTCAAGCCCTGTTATTCCTGGAAAAAAAAGACATAAAAATGCAATGGATTATTTAGATTTCGATGTACCTGTGACGAGAGACCGTTCGAAAATTCCTTCATTCCGCTCGTAAAGTAATGATCCCGACGTGGTCAAAACGGACAAGAAAAACGAGATTCTAAACGGAGAGAAAAACAAGATTTGAAATCAAGATTTTAAAATTATTCTTACTTACGTCAAGAGCATTCCAGGTGCCATAAAAGCGTTAAAATGTGGTACTACGTTTCCATAAATTGGCTCCTTCATCTGGAAATAAAAAAGGTTTAAATAGTACTAAACTAACATAAAATTACTTACTGCGATCGGAGATGCCAATATACCTCTAGGAATATCACAGGATATAGCCATGTCATCTGCTAAATCTGACAAGCTGAAGTAAAGATCTCTTTGTATCATCCGTGCGAGCTGTTTATCTAGAAAAAATACGTCATCCAACGTTAAGTAAGTTTGACGAACTCGACATATCCATGGTGATTCTGAACTCGCTGCCTTCCAATGTTGAATCATCAGCGAACCTTCCCATTTCAAGCCTGTCGACCATATTCTGTGAAAAGTTGGCCGGTATATCGATCAATGTCCAGGCCCATCCTCGTCTGACGGCTTCGACCGCTTCATCATAGTCTTCATAAGGGACCTAAAAACTAGAAATAGAGAAACCCAAAATATCTTTTGAAATTTACCAAATTGTGTTTCCGTTTTGCGAAATGGTGGAGGAACCGACAAGAAATGTTTTCACGGTTGCAGTATGTCATGTTGTACGAACACAAAATGTTTTGAGGTGATTCGCGGTTTAAAATGGCGATATTTAATCCTTCTGCGTCATGCCCAATCGCGTTAAAAAATAAAAATAATTCCAAAACCGGCAAAACTAAAATGTAAGCAAGCATCCTGGGAAACAAATTATTTCAAAATAAGTTTTTAATTAGGTGTATTGATACCCAAAATTTCTCCGTGTCCAAAGGGCGTTTTTCCAAACTAAAGCCTTCAAACGATGAAACTTAATCAGTCCTGACAGGTTACTAAACAATTCTTTTCCCTTCGTGGTCTTTATTTCGTCAAACACCTGAAGACAATTTAAATTACAATTATTATGAATCTGATAATTTCGTACTGGTTGGGAGTGAATTATAGGTTGCGCTTCTTCTGTTATGCTGTTTCTAGCGTATTTTGTTCGTAGCTGAGCTTCAAAAAGACATCTTCAAGGGACTCGAGGCCGTAACGGTGCGACAACTCTGAGGGAGATTCTTCGGCTAGAAGTATACCTTTTCTCATCATTCCAATCTAAAAATTTTTTTAATTTTTTTACTATTTTTTTCGTGATTACAGATTAGTCAACCAACAATTGACGCTTGTTTGGCCTCGTCAATATAATGAGTTGTGATTATAATTGTAGTTTTATTGACATGCGTCATTTCGACAAGGTATTCCCAAATTCTGGAATAGAGATATAAGATTGGTTTAATCGAAGAGGTTGAATTGATCACCTTTCTCTGAGAATCGGATCGAGGCCGACGGTCGGTTCGTCGAGAATGAGGAGTTCGGGCGAATGTACAAAAGTGGCCATCATGGAAACCCTCCTTTGTTGTCCACCGCTGAGATTTTTGACGAAAGCCTCCTTGTCAGGAAGTCCCATGAGCTCAAGTAAAAATTTCGCCCTTTCGTCGATTTCTTTAGTAGTCATGCCGTTGATCCAACCGAAAAACTTTAACGTTTCCCATATCGTGAATTCACCGTAAATCCCGACTTCCTAAAAAAATCCAAAATTACGTAAAGAATTCCGATGCAATAAACATACCTGAGGCATGTAACCGACTCTGGGGCCAGGTATGCCACTCTCTCGGCTTCCAGGTCTACCACCCAATGAGAATATTTCACCCGATTGTATATGTTTGCGACCAACAATGCAATTTAAAAGTGTCGTTTTTCCGCAACCCGAAGCTCCTAGTAATCCGTAACTATTTTTTGTTTAATATAAAATAAAATTAAAATTTTAAAACTTACATTGCACCTTTAGGAACATTCATGTCCAAATTATTTAAAACTACATGTCTGTTTGATCCAGAGCCGTAAGATTTAAACGCCTTTTTTATTCTCACGGCGTACTCCTCGTGAGCTTCTCTCATCATGCTGAAAAATAAAAATCAATAAACTTTAAATGGAATATTTATTCTTCTATGAGCGGAAACGTAATGGCGAGTAGGTATTCCACGAGGTGAAGGATTCTGACATTGATCGGTAACAACAGATGGAAAAACCCGTCTTTTCCTGACTAATTACATTATTTATCATAATCCTTTTTAAGGAATCAATCGAAATATTTTCTCGATTAGATCACTGAAAAAAAACAAACAACAAAAAAAGACAGGAGAAGCGATCTGTTTAAACTAGCTTTAAGTGGCATTTAAGATTTGTACGGCGGAAGAAAAAAAAGAGAGAATCGTATAAAAAAATATGTAAAGACCAAGGCCAGATGTGGGCTCCAAAACGACATTATTACCTTGATTTTTCATTATAAAAGATAATTCTACTATTTCAAAAAAATTTTTAATAGACGAGACATGGGCGAAGTATAAACAAGCGTCTGGTGACTCGGAGGTCGTGACATTTCAGTCGTTGTAAAAAAACATACGAATAATTTAAATAATGAAAATTGTGTAGTCTCACGATTGCTGTATTTTTTTTTAATTTGGTTGTCCGAAAGGGTTACTTTTTTCTCTCGCAAGCAAAGCTCTATTTGCTTTCTTCTCTTCCACAGGTGAGTCGTTTCCCACCGATTATGTTAACCCTGGGTTCAGGGTTGATTATTATTTATTATCATTTGATTGTAATCAATATCCAAACCTCCGATACATTCAAACCCGAAATTAATTGAATGATTAGAAAATTAAATATGGAAATAATACAAATAATGGCGCCTTTCTTGATGATTTGTTTTGTTTCCAAGTTTTTAACGAGAGTCCTTCGGAGTTTGATTTTGGTCTATGTAATAAAACATAATTAAAGTTTAAAACGAATATGGGAATCGACTAAGTGCGAAGTAAAAGGAAAAAATAATAATGGATTTCCGTTTCAAAATGAATATGGAAGACCTTGCTCGCTGAAGATAATACAAGTTCAGGAGAGGACGCAATCGTTCTTAGTAATGGTTTTCCATTAAAATGTTTTTGAGCGAATATTCTAACAAATTGGCCATTTTAAAGTTCATGGATGTTTTGATGCGTTATGTAAAATATATATACATATATGTATATTCGTTTTTTTTTTACTTCCGTAAAGAAGTTATTGTTTTACCCTCCATGGAGAAGGGTCTTCCAAACCTCGTAGCTACATATTAATAATGGATCTATAACGATTTCAACTTTGTCTGCGGCTTATACTCCTTTTTACTTCCTTCTCTTTTAAGTTTTGACGAATTTCGGTACCTAGTTTTCCTCGGTTTTTTGACAGAGAAAACCCCTTTTAACTCCATTTTTATAGGCTAAGGTTTTTGAACTCTCTCGCATTGATTATTTATGCAGGATTGAATCCTCTGATCACGGTATCAGATGCAGTTTTGCCAAAAGTGACTAAGCTTCCCGGGAGTTCCCAAGTGCCAGCTTACGGTACAAAGAAACCAGTTTTTCTGGTACCAATCTTAGTCCCCTCAAAACCAATCTTAAGGTACTAGTTTGAAGAGCTTCCAACGAAAACTTCCTTAAAGAGAAGTAACAATATAGGAGGGGAAGTATTAGGGAGGGAAAGTACAACGGAGGGAGAAGTTTTTTTTCGAAAAATTTTCTAAGTTCTTTTTTTTTCCGAAAATTTTTGTTAGTAACAAGGTAGAAATAATGGGATTTTTGCCCAAGAGAGGTCCGTCTCGTAACGGAGGAAGTATGAAATTTCTCCCTACTAAAATAATAATTAATGTAAAAAAATAATAATTTTTTTTACACCAAAAATTCTTAAAAAATAAGGAGTGATTGGTGAAAATTTGGTGAAAATCGGACCAACGGTTCGGCCGCAGCGAATTTTTTAAAATTTCAAACAGACATATCATACCATTTTTTTGAAATTCAAAAATCGCCCCCATTACACTCTTGTTCACCTGCTAAAGAAATTTATGTGCAAATTTGGTGAAAATTGGTTGAAAACTGTGGCCGCAAAGTGTTCCGGAAAAAATGCGACGGCCGGCCGGCCGGAGCCACAGACAAAGTTGAGATCGGTATAGATATTCGAACCCTACGGGGTCTGCAAGACCCTTCCCAAAAATGGAGGGTATCACATAACTTCATTAAGGAAGTTAAAAGGGAGACAAAAAAAAGATATGAATAGGAAGTGAATAATGAAAATTGATAAATAATTGAAAAATTGGGGAAGTATAAAAAAAATTGATATGAATAATGGAAAATAAAGTGTGGTTCTCAAAAAATCTTCAAGGCTGTCTGAGCTGTATGTTACACTCAGTTTCCAAATAAGACTCCTGTGAGTACAGGAAGAGCAATTTTTTAACAGTGACCGAAAGACATGTACAATTTAATATCTCTCACTCCAATAATACGAGCTAAGCCAAAACTTTTATTTATTTACTAGACATTTCATTTTCAATAGCCATTAAAGAGAAATAGAATTTTACCTTAAAAATAGAAAATTAAGTGCTCTGATATTGTTATTCCCCTTTGGTAAACGACAAAATAATTATTTCTTCCAGGAAATAACAACTAATTAAATTTAAAGGTTCGACATTTTTTCCATGCCTTAAAAAACCAACTATTTCTACTATAAATGATTAATTATAATAATTTATTAAAACAAACAAACAAAAATGGATTTTTCCTTGGACGGATAAGGATAAGTAAACGAGTCAATTTTTAAATTAATTATTCATAAACAGCATTTTATATTCGAGGCCGATGGGCGATCTTTCGACTATTGAGATTCTTTAAATGTTTCGGGAAGCCAACTCAAGAAAGATAAATTTTTTTCGTTGTCAATTAAGAAAAAAAATTAAGTTTCATTGTTTTTGCTTTGAAGGGCAGTAAAATGATTGACAAGCTAAAATATTTTTTCTTTTTCTTTCTTCTTCTCCTATGCCCAGATCATTTTTTTTTAATTGAACTACTTTAACGCAGTCTGAGGTAGGAAAAAAAACTACTTCAACACTTTCAGTCACTTTTTAATTGGACAGAATCCAATAGGAATAAAAATGTGAGAAATTGTGGATTGTTAAAAAATTAATTAAGACAGTTTATAATGAATACAATATATTAATTAAGGATTTCTAAATTCTATATATTATGTTGTTATTCGGGAGGTTAAACCTTGAATTATGCACGAAAAGATATATTTTAATTATTATATCTCAACAAGCTGTCTGAAACCCCGGAGGGTACTTCCTCTAAAAGAGGGAATAGTTCACGGACGTGAATGTATCTTGATCTTTTTTCGGAAGAAAATAAAATTATCGTGGTATTGTACTGTTTTTGGAAGAAAAATTAAAATAGGAAATGATTTTCCGGAAATCATCTGGCCACCACAACCTTCGATAATCACTTATCAGTTTTCCAAAACCCCAGGAAGACCCTTTCTTGAAGACGTGATATGGGGTGTCACAATAGCTCTTTGAGTAAGTTAAAAGTAATCTTTGGAGACTAGCACTTCTATTAGGATTTTGTATAGACTTTTTTAAACCTACCATAATTAAAAATTACTGATCCTCACTGGTACACTTGATCAAGGATATTTGTTAATAAGTCAGGTGAACTCATTTCCGTCATTTACTTTAAAATAGAAAAGTGAGAAAGAAGCCGACATATCCTGACTTGAACTCGGCTGACACCAAGGCTGGCCACGTACCTTCTGATTTCTACCCGATAAAAATTCGCTTAACAAAAATGAAATATTATATTAAGGGATTAGATTCCAAGGACTTTTTTTGGGTGTTCCCTTTCCCGAACAATCGATAAATATAATAATTTAATTTTAACAAGAATACAAGGACATTTCGATATTTTCAAAAAATGTGTGCCATTTAGGCTTCCCCTTACCGAGGTAGAATAATAAATTATTCTTTAAAAAATATACGGAATTAGCGAGGACGGGGCCCCTAAGGCTGATTTCCATAAAAATACGATATTTTAAGTGTTTGTTCACGATTGAGGAGGCAGTTGATTATGGACAATCTTTTGGAAACGAAAAATTTAATTTAAATAATTCTTTATGGGTTTTTATTATTTTTTAATCAATGGAACCGTTATAACGCGATAGATCAAGTTTAGAAGGGCTACTCAGGTCGGATGACCGATTCATCTTTTTTTCCCCCAGCCGGTCGCGGGTTTTCCCATCTTGTGATTACCATGACTTGGATAAAAAAAGCGTAAGAAACTGCTCCTTTGCTCCAGGTCAAACTCGTTTAAAACTCCTGTTGACTAGTGAACTCCAATTTTGTATAATTAGCTGTGAATGTGGGTCCTGCCAATAAAAATGAAAAATATACGTTGTCCGACCCGAAACTTTTTTTATCGGTCAGGGGTGTAGTCGTGGTTTTTTTTCACCTTCCGTTTGCCCTTGGTTAAGGTCATAAAACTTGATTAAACTTCGGATTATAATAATTTATATTTCAAATTTAAGTGTTAAACCTCATACCTCGTTTAAATGTTTGTTAATAAAAATTATTTAAAATGAATTGTCATTTTCGACAATTAAAATGAACATTAAATGGTTGAGCTAAAAGTTAATTTATAACTCTACTGTTAAAAACTATTTCTAAACTACCTTTTCCTTGGTCCATGTACTATTATGGATATTTCAATGGCAACTTTAATTGTTCAAACCATTTCCCTTATACGCTCTAGTTTATTTTAACCCCAACTACCGTATTTAAAAAACAAACAAAGGGCCTTTTAAAGAAAAAAAAATTGCTTCAGTATCAATCAGGTGTGAATGAAGTCGGTTATCCATTTCATAAACATGATAGTTTTACCTCTTTAATGAAAATGAGAAAACCTAAATAACTGTTTGTACTTTTTGGAGGTCCGGTAATTTTTCAAAAGTGATTGTTCTTTTTTTATTTTTCTTCTTCCGATAACTAGAGTTAGAGATCCCAGCGAAAAAATTATTTAGTTCAATAACAATCTTCATAATTTTATACATAAAAAAGTACAACTACATTTTCGGTGGGACAAATAGTTAATAAAATATAGAGATCTACCCAAAAAACTTGGGGTGGTTTTTTTAATTGGGAGGAAGGATAAAAAATTAGTTTATTACCTTAAAAGTTTGAATCCTTAAACGAATTTTCAAAGCTCCCTCTTTTTTTTTTTAAGAAAAAAAAAGAAAAAACTTGACACTTAAATTCCAGTCAACACAATCGCGTCTTTTAAAACGATTTCACGATGCGGATGGACTCTTGTTGAATGCCTTTTGCGTTCGTAATTTTTCTGCGGAACTCGAAGAGCGCGCGGAGTGCGGTTTCTTCGACTTTTTTTTTCCAAGGGCAATCTTGTATTAGGAGAGGGAGACTCGTTTTTCTAGAAGATCGTCCGGTCGGCTGTTAAATCCTCTTTAAGGAGTATTAAAATAGTCATAATTCATAATCATAACTTATTCGTGTTTTTTAAAGACGAAGAAAAAAATTTTCGGTATTTTTCTGCGACTTTCCCATCAAGAAAAACCTTTAACATATTTTATTTTCAGTTATAACACCAGATCAACACCTTTTAGGTGGGTTTCTTTTCTTCGATATTTCTGAATGATTTCTGACAAAATAAATACACGGAATTCTTCGCAAAGAAGCGGATAAAACTTTAGACGAGTGGGAAAAATGTTTTTCAGACAAAGTTCAAGGAATAGTGGAACCCCTAAAATGGTCCGTCACTCCGGGTAATCCGACCGCCCCCTCCTTTAAAAAATACTTTTACCGACCGGGAGGGAGCCCTCGAGCCCCTAAATTTTCTTGGAACCCCATCGACGGGCGTCTTTTTTTAGTAGGACAAAAATTTCTCCGAAAATGAAAATTTTAGGGAACTGGACGGGCCACTTTTTTAAAATTAATTTAATGACATTTTTGGATAATCTGCGTTATTTGCGTCCGACCATACTCCCCCGAGGATGGCGGATTAGAGGGGTTCTACTGTAACTTCAAAAGCTGTGGCTATAATAAAAAAATTAAGGAATTCATGCTTCATTTTGTTAATTTTGCTGGGGAATCTCAGTCTTATCAATCTTATCAATCAGCGAAACTATATCCATCAAACAGATATTTCCAGCTAAGATTGTGGTGTTTTCAGCGGGGAATAAAAGTACATATGCACTTAAGTTCTATCTTTCTTCGCCTAAAAACAACAAGTATGCTAAACCCGCATGTCTACCTGTCTTGCATGTCGATAAAAGTTCAAAGCTCTTTTCTCAAAATTTCCTTGAAAATTTTCTTTGACGTTTTTTTTTATCAACCTCCTTAAAGTGGTCTGTTCCTCTAAATGAAAGGAATCCTGGAAGGAAATTGGAAAATTTTCCTCCGTTTTTTCAAGATAGCTATTAAAGTATCATAGAATCCTCGAATGGAGGACTCTTTGGCTGACGATAACGCAATCCTTAATTTTCACTTAAAATCTTGGATAAGGAATGTTTAAGGTGTACTTTGGTTAAAGAAAGGAGAGTTCAAAACGTTTAAAAAGCGGGCCTAAAACTAAGAAACTCCATTACAAATTTACTTAAAATTTATTTAAATAAAAATTACACAACTTTTTTTTCTTTATACAATATTAATTTAGGCAGGAGAATTAGGTTTTAAATCCTTTTGTCGTAGTACTCGTCTCCGGGTACCTAATGTAATCATATAATTATACCTGTCAAGTGATATAAAATTAGTTAAATTTAGAGGAAAGCAAATGAACAAACTTATGTTTAAATAATTATGTGCTTAAAAACATGAAAACGTGAATAATCAAGTTTGTTCGAAGTTAACCAAAAAATTT
>JACGAQ010003957.1:0-21731 GCA_014119065.1 Orius insidiosus | reverse complement strand
TTTTCCGTCGACCCTACTCCCTTTTGAGTATCGAAACCTTAAATCACTTGTGAAGCTATAACGTTTCAAAATTTCCGAGGGGAAAATTTTCTTACACAAATGCCTACTGCCTCCACGGTGTTCCATGACATTTGGCTGGGTGCATCGGAACAATTAACACCAAGATAGGGATTCCATCCATACATGGATTATTGCTCTAATTGACGGCTAAGCTTATTAATCATAGTTAGAACGTGTTCAACATTTTAAAAAGCCTAATCATAATGAAATTAAAGAAGCTGAAGACAAAGTGAAATTTAATCCTAAAAGGAATTGGGTATTAGCAACAGATTCCTTTGATCCCAGAATTGAGTTTCTCTCCAAAATACCGAGCCTAAGGAAAATATTCAAACATTTTATAGGTTACAGCTAAATCTAAAATGTACGCAGTTCTTGTTTGTCATCCTGTTTTTAGACTTGAGTGATTTTAAAGGTTAACAGGGTGGATTCACGCTAAAAAGCAATAGGATTAGAAAGAACATGACAAGGGCCCTGTCGCCCATATAAACCCAGCTTTTGATTGCAACCGTATCGAAAAATACGTGAGGGTTTTTTTTCATAACGTCAATAATCGATGCGTGAAATTCAATAGTCCAGCAAACTTTTGTTTTAAAAAAAGAAGTTTCGATGGTTTTTCGAATTTTAACCGAGCCCAGAGTATTTAGCGTGAAATCCCGTAAAATGGATGACGGTAACGAGAGGCTATTGAAAACCTTGATTGAAAACTTGTAGCTGTAAGGTTACAAAGTCGAAAGGTTATGACGGTTCTCCTTTTTTGGTTTGTCATCTACCACTGGAGAACAGTAAACGGATGGCTTCAATAGCTCAGATGGTTAAAGCGGTTGCCCCGGATAGGTTAATGGCTTGGGTTCGCCCACTTAAGGCCTGATTTTTTTCGTTACTTATCCTTGGTTATAGTATTGACAAAAAATTGTTTTCCCTGGTCCCACAGGGTCCCCTAGGCTACAAAAAACCGATCAAATGAGTTCGATCATCAATGCGCACCAAAGGCTGCATCTGCGTGCGATAGCAACTACGGGGCTTTTGAACCTGTGGGGACTTTTATGATATTAAAAGCCTGCACGACACTCCTTCGGCAAATAAATTAATGAAATTCATCGAGGCGAACTACTGTTACAAAAGGTATCAAAAGTTCATGACACAGAGCCCGATCCGGAATTTACGTAAACATTATATTCCCGTTGATGAAACGCATTAAGTGAAAACTGTTTCAAACTGCGCAGCATCGACCCAACGATTCTGTATCCTAAGAAGCTCAGTCTTAAACACAATATTATTCAAAATAGGCTTATGGAGGCTTTGCCATTCAAATTATGTGAAAATTCCTTTAAATTTTGTAACAAATACAGGAATAAGATCTCAAATTCAAGGTCATGAAGTTTAGGTTGAAGTGAACCCTAATTAGGAAATCAGGAAGCCATAATCTCACATGAGGAAAAAAAAATTGGTTTATCGAGCTACACGAGTCAATTTTTCCTTTTTACGGTCAGCTACCCTCTCAATCAACATAGGCCCTTATTTGTAAAAGTTCCTTGAAACCCTTTCCTTATAAGGTTATGAGGTGACCTTGAACATCCCTGTTCCATTCTTGAAAAAAATCAAGGATTGTTATCATCAGCCAATGAGAGACCTATGTTCAAGGGATTCCTTTTACTTGAAGGAGAAAGAAAAGGGCTCCTTAAGAAACGTTTGCCTCAGGTTCTAATCCTCCAAAAACCACTCGACAAATGCATTTAATTTTATCGAAAATAATATGCTCAAGAGAAAAAAATATATATTTGGTCAATAAAAATTTTTATTTACTGTGCCTTTTTTTAGGTGAGGTAGAATTTATAAAGGCTTATTAATTTTGGTGCTAAAAAATTATGATACTAAAAATGACTATGAAATTAGGATACATCAAGCACATTTTCCATTTAAAAATTTACAAAATTAAAATTATCTTCGGTAGTTATTTGTTCAATGTTAAAAATGTGTACAAATTTTCTTTCTATTGTCCTAGAATTTAGGTTAGAAAATTAGTTGTTCTCTTAAAAATTGATGTTTTTATTGTTGTAAATTTACGGAAAAAATGGCCTCGATTGCTAATATTTTTTATGAAAAATAGACTTCTGTATTTTTTTAAAGTAAATAATTAAGGTTAAAAAAAATCAGAAGTCCCTCGACTTTTGGCAAGTAGGTAAAAAAAGTGAAATATAGCGTCACTTCTAAACTTGATCTTTCTGGCTGGAAAATATGACCCAGGAAACAAGGTACCTTTTTTTTTATTCTATATAAATAAGCTTCTTTTACCTAAACTGGCTGTGAATTTTTTAGGTTTTTATTAATTTTCTGGATTTTTATGAATATAATATTATTAATCTTTTGATCATTGATGTACTCGTAGGTTAAGTGAGCTCAAATTCTTGTTTGAAAAAGTTCAATGTTTTTAAGTTATTTTTGTAGTTTAGAACTTAAATCAACTAATGGTATATATGAAAAAAATTTTATATGAAAGGATGATGTAAAAATTGATGATTTTTTGCTGTGTAATTTGGTTATGATGTAATTTAAATAAATTATTTATTTATTGTGTAATTTGATTTTCTATGCTGCCTCAATAAGTTCTTCATAGCATGGTGAAAATGTCATATCTTCCTTCCTTTTTGCCTATTATTCTTTCTCTTTTTTAATAAAACAATTTATTATAGAATTTGACATTTTGGACAGAAGAAAGTGGAAGTAGGCTTTTTTGTGCCGAGTGACACATGGAAATAATTCTGCATACCCTAAATCAAAAGTTCCTTCTACCTACAGCTTTTATATTATTATCTTCCTTTGTCTCAGGAGGAAGAAAAAAATTCTTTGACACTTTAATTAACTGAGTCTTTTTTTTTCTTCTTTTTTCCCGTTTAAACGATTGGAAATCAAGTAATTAATTGTAATTTACGTTTTAGCTTGAATGAAACTCAACAAAGAGCGGTTGAGATAAAAGTTTAGTAGGAACCAGTTAACCATCCCAAATAAATGGAGTGTGATCCTCGTTTGATGAAACCTTTGCTTCCGCAAAAGTTAGAACTTTTATTTCTAAATTAAATGGGATGCTAACGTCAAACAGGTTTTTCAGCGAAAGGAAAAAAAATTATCCACTTCTTATTATCAAATGCCGCTTGGCTTCAAAATTTCAAATGGGACCCCATTGACAAGAAAAAAATATTCTGGATTCCTCTGCATTTCTCATTCAACATCAACCTACAAAAAAAAATTGTGGCAAAGTGGTGAGCATTTTGCTTTGCTATCATTGACTTTCGCCAAGCTTACAAGGGCTAAAATCTACCTACGACTTCATAAATATTTACAAATTTTTCCAGATTAAAATAAGGTATCTATATAACTAATATATATTCATTTTTTATTGCTTTTGAACTTCCTTAAAGAAGTTATTGTGATACCCTCCACGTCGGGTGTTTTTTTACCTACTTGTGTTGCCGCTAGATAGCATAGGCATACAGAAATCGCTCCCTCTCTTCAGTAAAAGGGTTGGATATTGTAGACTTCATTCACTTAAAAATTTATATTTTTCAAAATTTCTTTAAAAAAACGGGTTTTTCCGAAAAAAAATTTTTCCGAATTAAAAAATTTGCTAAAAATTGATTTTTTTTAAAACAATTGGAAAGACAGAACTGAGTCTTTACAAATTATTTCAAAGTATTTCTGCTGGATGTATTTGGCTTAGTAGCAAGAACATTGAAAAGTTTAGGGAGGAATAATGGGCATACGTAGATTAATATTATAGACTGGTTGGTGGTAAAACTGAATAATTGAAAAAACACAGGAAGTTTTCTTTAAATAATATACAATACGTTTTCCGATATTGTGAGCCTTGAGATTTTTGTATCCTCACAAGATGGCACTAGATGCACCTTTCTCTTGGTCAACTTCAGAGTTGTGACAATATCCTCAGGAAAAGGAAAATAGATTACTGCCCTTTGCTGATCATAAGGTTGTTTGTGGTGCCGCCCGTCCGTCTCATTTTTCCGGACAATTTATGGCCGCAATTTTTTCGATATTTTGTTTTGCTTAGCTTGCTGCTGCATCAGATCTTCACCACCATCCGATCATCAACAAATTACTAATCAATCAGGTCACTAATTAGCATTCCTCTACAGGGCCTGGAGACGAGTTCCCAAAAACCATTCATGAAGTAATACAGTAACTTTCTTCATTTTGGGGCATGGCTCGCCCTACCATAAAAGCCTGTACTAGGCACGACAAAAACTTTAGTCGAACGGATCTCCGCCAATTAAAAAAAAACTATAAAAATCACAACATTTTCATGATAGCTGAGACAGAAGATTCTGTTTAAATATCAGGTGAAAATAAGATGAAAATTGATGTCGTGAAATCGTCCAGAATATGGCGGCAAATGTTGCAATAATTTATCTTTAAAAGTTAAAACTAAGAGAAATTTTTATCCTAAATAAATACTTCATCATTCACACTCTAATACTGTAATATATTTCTCCAAAAGATTAGAATCATATTGATTTTTAAAAATTTTGCAAAAAGACAAGGGAGGGAGAGTCTACAAGGGTTTGTCTGGTCATTTTGAATTGGATAAGCATAAATTTCCATACAATAATTATTTCATTATTTCATAATACGACTAATATAAGCAATTATTATTTACAATAATTAATATTAAAAAAACTCACCTACTGATGTTGGTAGATTTAGAATTTAGATGAAGGAAGAAAAGATCTCCAGCCGCTTGCTCTTAACTTGTCCGTGCAAGCATTGTTTTCCCGCTTTTTTTTCCACCACGTATAACAACCAAACAAAAAAAACAAACGATAATTTCTTTAAAGAAAAAAATAGTAACGAGCATTTTATTATATTTTTAATATGTATATGTAAAATAAAATTGGAATTTTTTTTATTTTATAGAGCAAAATCAAAATTGAGAAGGCAGTTTACAAAAGGTCTTTTTATCCCTCCCCGAACCCTATTGTGATTCTGTTCTGATTCTGAATTCGGAATTTTGCTCACCCGCTCTTCAAAAAGTAAGTTTACTTTAAATTTTATTTCTTGAACCTGCCTTTGCTTCCAAAATGTTAATCTCGAGAAGTGGATTGTTTAAAAGAAACATTACCTATCACATCATTTATTTTGAAACTCCAAATAATAGTTAGGTACCTAATAATCAAGATGCTCTCCCCCCTACTTTTATATGATTGTCTATCAACCATTTTTCTTGTATTTCAAGATAAAAATATCCACGTATTATCAAAATTTCCATAATTATGGTTCAGTAGGAATAATACATCGATGATCTTGAATTTTCTCCTTCCCACCGGCTTGTTTTTGTTTACATATTTGTCTTTCACTCCTCTCCGCCACCATATTCAACTAAAGTAGTAAAAAATAACAAACACAAAATTAACTTCCTTAAAGAAGTTATGTGATACCCTCGACGTCAGGTTTTTGGGGAGGGGTCTTCCAGACCCCGGGGGTCAAATCGAATATTGATCTTTACCGATCTCAACTTTGTCTGTGGTGCCGGCCGGCCGTAGCATTTTTTTCCGAAACATTTTACGGCCACAGTTTTCAACAGATTTTCACCAAATATTCACACAAATTTCTTTAGCCGGTAAACAAGAATGTGACGGGGTTTCCCGAATTTATGCTGCATTTCCAGCATCGACGTCGCAATATTTGCAGCATCGACGTCGCAATATTTGCAGATCGATGTCTCAATTTTGCGTAAACTGCAGCGTGGATTCCCCAATTTATGCTGCATTCGCTGCATTGACGTCGCAATATTTGCAGCATCGATGTCTCAATTTTGCATAAACTACAGCGTTGATTCCCTAATTTATGCTGCATTTCCAGCATTGACGTCGCAATATTTGCAGCATCGATGTCTCAATTTTGCATAAATTGCAGCGTTGATTCCCCAATTCATGCTGCATTTCCAGCCTTGACATCGCAATATTGGCAGCACCGACCAATTTTGCATAAGCTGCAGTGTGGATTCCCCAATTTATGCTGCATTTCCAGCATTGACTAGCAGCATTTCCAGTATTTTATTATTAGTCTATGTCAGTAACTTTTTTTCCGCCCACCCGGCACCTTTTAACCTTATTATTTTCTTTCAAAACATATTTTTATTTTTTTTTGTTGTCGTGGGGCTCGCTGAACCCAAAGGCGGTGGTCATTGAGGTTAAGGTCTTTTAGTTAGACATATTTTCTTCGAAATCTGTTGATTAGTTAAAAAAAATTAAGATGGCAGCTTAGAAAGATTTTACCAAGTTCTATTGAAATGGGTTTAGTAGAAGGTTGTTGCGTTATAAATAAAAGAATAGTTTCGTATAGGTTTCCCCGGTCACGTTGGCTTGGAATTGGATATCCGATAGACTGGAGAGGGGGTGTCTAGAGTCTACCCTGTTACGTGTGCAAATTTACCGAGGTTGTCCCTTTCCATCGGTCGGAAGCTCTGTAGTGTGTCGGACAAACCAGATTCAGGCTCCCACTGCTCGGAATTTAACTCGGTTACCTCCGCCCGACGAGAAGATCAAAGTGACAAGAGTGCGCTGGGATTAGAGCGAGCCGTCAGCGCCTGAATCAATTTAGCAGATACAGTTAGCTATATTTCCCTTCGCCCCTCCATCGTCCTATTCTTTCCATTTTCTGCAGTTAAAATTTTTTTAAACAAATTACTTTAAGTTTTAATTTAATGAGGAAATGGGCTTTTAAGGAGGATGTGTTCCTCCCGCTTTCACTACCAACGCTCTAGATTTTCTTCACTCATTTAGTTTAATAGAATTCAAAATGTCGAATTTTGAATCCCTCAAATTGTGAGGCGAGTTTTTATTTAGAGAAAGATTATTTGATCAGGTGCATTCTATGGGGAAGAGAAGAACTAAAGCACTAGGGGTCTTTTTATTAGTTGTGTATTTGTAATAGGTTTCGCACCATCAGATTTGATGAGTACCAAAATATTTACGTCAAAAAGAGTCTCCAGACTTAACATTGTTTCTATGGAAGAGTTATTGTAATACCCTCAATGGACGATTTTTGAAAATTAGTGTTTCTCCTTTGGCGCCTCACAATGGTCCAAAACGGCCAAAAAGCGGGGAAAAATCTGATGCTTTTTTAAGCCAAATTTTGCAAATCTAGAAAAAATGGCCAAAAGTCTCTTACTTCTAGAGAATCTCATTCACTGAAGAAGAGTTATTGTAATACCCTTCAAGGATGTTTTTGGAAATATGTATTTCTCCTTGGGTTGGTCTATGGCGCAAAGGTGGTGGCACAAAACGGCCAAAATGGGAAGTCTGCCACATTTTTATAAAAGAGGTCGTTTCAAATGGCCAAAAACCGACAAAAAAATCTTTTGTAACTCGAAAACGATTATCGTTCAATCGACCTGCGACTGGTCTCATTCCTTGCCACAAGATTAGGTATTGTAATACCCACAAAGGACTGTTTCGGAAATAAGTATTCTCCTTGAGTTCTTCTACGGCGCCTGAAAATGGTCAAAAACGGCAGAAAAGCGGAAAAATCTCTTATCCCTCGTGGACCAATTGGCAGTCCCATTTCCAGAGCAAAACTTACTGTAATACCTCAACAGACTGTTTTTGAAATAAGTATTTCTTGTTGGATTTATCGCGCCTCAAATGGTCCGAAAGCCGAAAAGCAAAACAATCTCTTATCCCTCGAGGACCTATTGCCCATTCCCAGAAGCAAGAGTTTTGTAATACCCTCAATAGACTGTTTTTGGAAATAAGTATTTCTTTTTGGATTCGTCTATCGCGTTTCAAAATGGTCCGAACGGCCTAAAACGGGGGGGGGGGGGGGACTTTAATACATTTTAAGCCTTTTTCATAAATCAATGCACCCCAAAGTGGCTAAAAAGGGGAGGGGGGAAATATATATTTATGCTATACAGGGTGTCCGGAAACACATGGCAAGCGTCTGGGAGAGCGTTAAAAAGGGTTTACGAAAAAAAGTTAAATGTAAACCCCCTTAATTTAAATCAAAGAATTTGATGGTGTAGTTTAAAATCCGCCTGGATATACAGGGTGTCCCAGACACAACCTAACTTCGTTATTTCAAATGAGAACCCCTATTTTTTATTTCAGATTCGTAATCTACGCAAAATTTTCAAGTAGATTTGAGTACTCATATGACGATTTTGGACAACTTTTAAAAAATGTCAAATTTAGCGTTTTTTGCTCTAAAATCCGTTAAAATTGACCTAGGAGACTCGTTTTTTTTTAATTCCACTTATTTTTTCCCGAAGAATCCAACTGTCTCAATTTGAGCATCTTCGCATTCTGCATCACGAGATTTCGTCGCTAATGGCCTTTTTCAAGTTAACTCCAATTCCATACTTCAAAATGGAAATTAGCGATTTGTTGACGGAATTTTAATTTTGATGATATAAACACAAAAGACGCTGTAGCTCTTTCAAAATTTGTGGTCCGAAAGAAAAATTCCTTTCAACAAGTGCTAATTTCTTCTGAACTAAAAATTTGGGTTCTAACTTGAAAAAAGGCCATTAGCGACGAAATCTCGTGATGCAGCGAAGATGCTCAAATTTGAGACAGTTGGATTCTTCGGGAAAAATAAGTGGAATTAAAAAAAAACGAGTCTCCTAGGTCAATTTTAACGGATTTTAGAGCAAAAAACGCTAAATTTGACATTTTTAAAAGTTGTCAAAATCGTCATATGAGTACTCAAATCTACTTGAAATTTGCGTAGATTACGAATCTGAAATAAAAAATAGGGGTTCTCATTTGAAATAACGAAGTTAGGTGTGTCTGGGACACCCTGTATATCCAGGCGGATTTTAAACACCATCAATTCTTTGATTTAAATTAAGGGTTTACATCTAACTTTTTTTTCGTAAAACCACTTTTTACGCTCTCCAGACGCTTGCCAGTGTTTCCGGACACCCTGACCTATATAAAAATATATAAATATAATAATTCAATACTTATGACTGTTTCGTTGGGTTTTTGACTATTTTTGACCTAACTTCTAATTTAATTAAAAATGCAACCATTACAATGGTGATAGTGATTTTGACTTTAAAAAAAATTGAGTTTTTTCCCCTGTGAACCGCTGTGTGCCGCCGGACGTCGTTTTTTCCCGGACATAGTCGGTGCCAGCTCTAGACTATTACTTTTTTCCTTCTTATTAGAAAAGAGATTTTTATTTATTTATTTTATTTTAACGATTCCGTCTCATTAAGTCGAAAAGCATCTGTCAACGTTGCGGAATGGTTGCGAACCCCTTGAACCGGATCATGGTCGACACCTCCCCACTCCCTATTCAAGCCAGATATAAAAATATGATTACTTCCGTCAATGCTTTATTCCCCGTATATGTGAATAGGAGGGAAATGTACCGTGAAGAATATCAACTAGATTTTATGTCATCAAACACCCTTCGCCCGGTTTAATCCTAACGTCCACGTCCGCAACGAAGATTCCCTCCGTCTCCGATGCTTTTCTGACTTTTTTTCCTTCCGGTGAAATGCGATATTTATTATGAGAGAGTAACGCGATATCTTTGTAGCCGAAAAGGATGAAAAATGTATGTCCGTTTAAGATTCCCTGCTTTATCGGGTTCCTCGACTCCAAAATGTTTTCCCTCTTTCAATTTTATAGGGCATTAATGTTGAATTGATTAACATAATAAGAGAAAAATAAATTCCTTTAGGCCCGTATTTGTGGACGTTCCTTATCCCTTTACTGTTCCTTATCTGCCAAGGTTTTTAGCAAAAATCAAGAATTGTTGATTTCCCTATCAAATAATAACCAATAATAGAGGAAGAAATGACTGTGATAACGGATAACTCACGACGCGTTTCGGCTTAAAAAGCCTCGTCAGGTTCAGAGGGAATAGCTCACCTGACGAGGCTTTTAAGCCGAAACGCGTCGTTAGCACAGTCATTTCTTCCTCTATTATTGGCTTATTATTTGATAGGAAAATCAACAATCTTGCGGAATACAGACGCAATAAACATTAAAATCGTAATTCAAGAATTGTGTTATCATTAGCCAATGAGAGTCCTCCGTTCGAGGTTCCTCAATAGCCACCTTGAAAAACGAGGGGAAATCAGAAGGATTCCTTATCTTCTAAGGAGCAGATCACTCTAACGTAGGCTCGTAATTACGAAATTTAATTACGGAAGGATTTTCGTCAAGGAAAATGGTCATCCAAAAAATAAGAATTCTCCTTATATTAGGCAAGCGGGATTTCTTTTGGCCTAAAAAATCGAAGAAAGCAACGAAAATCCGTTGAAATGAGGGGATATCATCAGGAGGTAGAGTGAAGATAATGTTCTCTAGGTTTTTCCCGGGAAAAACCGCCGAAATGCTTTAAAAAAAGTGATTTCTTATCTTGAAAAATTGTGGAAACTCCTTAAAATGTGGTAAGCGGAACCTCTTTGCCAAACAAATAGAAAATCTTCCCTCCCAAAATGAAATCCAGGGCTACTGGCATCTCTAGATTACCCTGAAATAAAAGCACTTGTATTTTAGGTTGATTTTTTTTCTTCTTAACTTCCTCATTTTATTTCCTTTTTACTTCCTTGGTTTTCGGATTATATGACAACATTTTAGTTGCTTCTATGTCATGAATTACAAAGAAGGGCACTTAAGGACCCCTTGAGACGTTGTATTCATGTCCTTCTGTTCGCCCAACACCTCACGTTTCTATTCCCTTCTCATCCCGACTCATTCGCAAAATGGATAAACTGACCAAATAAACTGAAGGTAAAACTAAAAAATATATGAAGTAGATATACCGCGTGGCTTATTTGTGGGGGGAGGGGGACATTTGGTGAATATGGGGTTACTCGGCAAGAAAATGCTTTCAAAAATCTGTGAAAACGATGTTTTTTTATGTATGTTTATGTGAATTAGTAGATATACAGGGTAGCTTATTTGTGGGGGGGGGGGAGATTTGGTAAATCTTTGAGTTAGTTCTAACACCGGATAAGTCATTTTTTATCAATTGAGTTGGGCGTAGTTACTGATGGTAAATTTTGTGGAGAATCGAATTCCGTTGGTAGTTAACCTATTACCAACAGAAAACGCGTAGTTTACGATTTAGCCAACAGGTAATGCATTGATCCAATGAGAAATCAATCCGTATTTTGGCTCTCCTGAAAACCTAGGAAAAATTACTGATCCGGTGTTAGAACCAACGCGACGAAATATGGGATTACTCCGCAGAAAATACTCAAAAACTCTGTTTTTATGTGTATTATTATGAGAATTACTAGATACATATACAGGGTGGCTTATTTGCGGGGCGGGGGGCATTTGGTGATACGGGTTACTCGGCGAGAAAAACTTTTTTTTTTTTTTTGAAAGAAGGAGAATATAGAGTCCCGAAAATCGAGTGAACAAGAAAATGGGATTTTCAGGCCCCAAGAACGAGTAAAGTTGTTAAAATTCCAGTCAAAGGGTTTTTTGGACAAAATCTTATGTAGTTCTTTATAATCGAGTTAAAAGGAGGTATTTTGTTTTATAGAGCGAGAAATACGCCCGAAAATCGATGAAAGGTGTTATTTTCTTTTTTTTCTTGCGAAGCCCAAAATAACGAGGATACGGCTGAAGATCGGAAAAAATAGGGTTTCAGGTGGCGAAATTTCACGTGAATGGTGTACTCGCAAATAAAAAAGATTCAATTAATAGATAAAGTTAAATCGGTTGAAAATTGGCTTTTTATTTTAAATCAAGAAGTCCTAATTTAAAGTCACCCGTGGAAAATGAGTTTTTTTTAGAGTAAAGAGAATTGCGGCGACATAACGAAAAGAGGAGGCTGATGGAAAAAGGGAGGGAAAAGTAAAGGGGCGGCACTCCGAGTACCGCTATACCAATAACATCTTTAATCCATGTTGATTGACAATTTAAGTCGGCAAACAGACTTCACCCCCCTCCTAACCTTTTGATTGAAATTTTGTTGACACTCAGAATTGCCAGCGGTTCATGTTCTAAAAGCAATTGTCCGAAAAAAATTTGAATTAATGATATTTTTTAATCTTCAGAGAGAGAAAAAATTTTTTTTGCAATTTTTCTGCAGCTAAACGTTTTTCGATCCTTCCATTGTTGTCGAGCCCATTAAGAACAATAGTGATGGAAACCTTTTATAAATGGCGGGTCGGAAGATGTAGAAAATCGAGGTTCTCCGACAAATAGCCCTTGGGCATAACTTTCTGTTTACGACCGGTTTCGACTGGAAGCCTTAAAAGGATTCTGAGGGATTTCGGGTTATTTTACCCAAGCTTAATGGGCTTTATATTTTCAGTATAGATATCCATGTAGGTATATAAAAGGGAAAAAGGATAAGAGCCAATATAACATCCTGACTATTTTATTCCCCAACTTTATTGATATTCTCTAAATTGGTTTTTTTCAGTTAAACAATATTGAATAATTTTGTTTCAATATTTTTATGGCTAAGGTAGACTTTGAGGATTAGAGGTAATTAAAAAGATTAGTTAGAAATTTTGTGTGCCGTGAGTCGAAGACCGTGCGGCCGCGAGAGGGTTGGAGAGGGAAGATCGAGACTGCTTTCTGGTTAAAAACTAATTAGAGAGTTTCAGGGAATCGTATTTGCCCTTCCCGTATCCGACTCACCCGAGGTCATACGACTCGAGCAATCCGACTCGGCTGAGTCGATACGTGAACGACTCACTTCCCGACTCGAGTAAACGTAAGGTTATATTTTACGAAGGTTATTTTGTTATTCGTTTAGTTCAGGGGTCGGAAATCAACTAATTTCTCAACAAATTGGCTAAAATCGAAGAAGGAATTTGCTTCCGTACTTTTTGGAAGTTACAATTAAAAAACTGTCATGGAACCTTTATACCCACGCTAAGTGAAATTGGCGGGAACGTTTTAGGGAGAGGTAATTTCTATGTGCTGTTATAGTTAATCAGGGAAACCAAGTTTCGATTCATGGATTTACTCTAGTGAGAACATTGTGAACTAACTGAGTCAGAACGACTCTCTGAAACTGGGTTATAAAGCCTCTACGAGAAGACCTTTCCCGCTTTGTGAGTCGTATAAGGGAAGGGCATATTATGATTCCCTGAAACTCTATTATTTAGAAGGCCTATCAAGTCACTTATTGTGGCGCTTGTAGGGGATTTCTTGTGAACAAACAGAAAAATGATTGGAAGGGAAAGAAGAAAAATTAGTTAGAAACGAGAAAGTTGGAGGGAACTTGATTCAACCAGGCCGAGTCCATTCAATTTCAAATTAAAATTCTCTCGTTTCGAGAATACGCGATTCGTCGGGGCGGAGGGTGGGAATTATGTAAATTCACAAAATTACCTCTTCTCCAGGCAAATTACAATAAGAATTACTTTTAGGGTTGGGTAGAAGAGCTAATAGAATCACGGGGAGCCGGATGGATGACTAACGAGGGAACCCTAAAGGATTATACCAAGTTTACATATTTTTCAAGCGCTCCCCTTGAATACAGGACTGCATTTGCAAGTCCCTCTCTATTATCACGTGCTCTTTCTCTTTTACACGAGCAATCTCCGAGAAATTTATTTTCATTCTAAAGCCTCCTTACCTAAATTTTTTTTTCCCTCCCTTTTTAAAAATTCGACCCTTTTAATTTTAAAGAAGCTAAAATTTATCCAATCTTATTTTTTATTAACTATAATTTGGCCTAATTTTGGTGGGCTTAGATGAAAGAATAATTCAAGATTTTCAGGCAAAAAGGTACAAGTGATGCAATGGGTTTGATATTCTGAGGAAAGGGGTTTGGGCCCAACCAGAGGCTTTTTTCGTAATGCCATGGCACCAGAGCCGAAAGAATAAAAAATTTCTCTGCCTGGTTTTTCCTACCATTTTCTTCCGAGAAAGCTTCTTTTTACCAGTTTTGAGCTTTTTCGACCAAGAAAATTCGTTTTACCGGATTTTGGTGTCTTCCTCGCTTTTTCGACCAAAAAAACCCTCTTTTTGAATTCAATGACATTTCCTCGCCTCAAGACTCTCATTTATCAGATTTCAGGGAGTTTTCTTAGTTTTTTCGACGGAGAAACCCTATTTATTCTCCTGAACAAATTTTTGGTTTTCCCATTTTTTTTTAGCCGAGAAAACCCCTTTTTGACGGATTTTTGAACGTTTATTCGGTGTTTTGGCCTTAAACACCATTTTTATCGATTTTCTAGGCTTTTTCTCGGTATTATTAGCAGATAACAACATTTTTGGACGCTTTCTTCGTCTCTCAACCCCCCCCCCCCTAAATCTTGTTAATAAGCACATTTTTTAAAGAAATGATACTTAATTAATCCAAATTATATTTACGACGTATTTATGTTTAAAAGTAAAATCACTCAAATACCTTCTGAGTGCTTCGGAGATATGAGCGTGAGATGCTGGGGAGGCGGTGTAGGGTAAAAGGTTTAGGGCGAGGGGATGAAAAGGTTAAAGAAGTGGAATAACGGCAATTCCAAGGGGTTTCCTTTTAAAGATGGCCGACATTTGTTACGCACACTAAATATTCAAGGAAGGAGGATAGCGAAGGGGGAGGACTCCATATCAAGATCGAAAACGATATTTCAAGATTGATTTAATATTAGCTTGGATCCCCTTAGAAGTAAATGGGTAAAGGAGTCCCTTATTTATTCTGGTATATTAGACGTTCAAATAAGGGGGCCCTAAAATGAGAGGAACTGAAGGCTCAGAGTGTTCTTGACCACTGACCCATGAAGGTTGATTTTTTTAACTAAAAACCTAAGTGATGTAAGGTTTCTTTGATTTCTAATAAACGTGGAATGAATCCAATATATTTTATGATTAAAGTTTAAAAATAAATGGAAAGAGTTGGAGAAAAAGAAAGTTATTTTTAGGATTTTTGAAAGACTTTCGTAAATAAGTGGAGTTGGCTCATAATAAGTATTGAGAACCTTAGAAAAGTAAGGGAGAAGGTAATGGGCAAATAAACGAGCCGAAATGAAAATATTTGGTATGAGATTGGACGTCGAATGGGATATCGAACTGTGCCGGTTTAAGGAGGGGTTGCGAAGGGAAGATTCCGGGGCGAAAATCTTCTATTGCCACGGTATTGGAAAAGTTTCCCTCTGATTGGACGATATGTCCCACACTTGATCACCAATATCCTTCACTTTGTTCCCAGGCCACTTCTCTTCCTTCTCCTTTTCCCTTCGAGCCCCTTTCGAATTTGATCTCAAGAGTGATTCTTCTGTATTTATTTTTTCGGCTTGTTGAGAATTGCCTTTTCCCTTGATATATAGGGCGGGAGATTGGGAATCTAACAAATCACTCTCTCTTTTTCTTTCTTGTTTATCAAACCATCTCAGAAAATTTCCAACGTTAATTCAATACATCGGAAGTTTTAACTTCCAAGAGTAGTTTGTGATTTCAAAAAGAGTTCTTGACTCCTCACCGTTTAATTTTCATCCGAATTTGTAACCCACGTTACATTTTTCGACCCCTAGAGATCCTTCTAAGGGCGAAAGGGGGGAGGAAAGGGGGCAACATAAAAAACCATAAACCCTTTTTTAAAAAACATTCTTTATTGAAATACGGTGGTAAGGAAAGGAAAAAATGAAAAGGTCTTTCTTGTTATTTTTTGGCAACACGAGGTACCTGTGAGGGGGGTTTCTTCGTAAGGGTAGAAAATGAAAAGATGGCTTTGTGCATTCGTTGGATTCTCTTCGTCGAACGGCGTCCCAGTCCACTCTGGCGTCGTCCCGTGTTCCCGGAGAGCTCGAGCCCTCCCCACCCTTCCAGCGGTCTCGGCCCGTGTCCGTGACACCACCCCCGGCTTCAAAGGGGCGGCAAAGGCGCCCGGAGACCCGAAACGTTCGTCTCCGCTGTAGAGCGTCACTCATGGCGCCTGGGGATGGCCGGTGTCTTCCTCCGCTGTTGAGCGTCACTCTTGGAGGGGCGTGGCGTAGGATGATAGCGGTATAAAAAAGTTCCGCCGGCTTCGAGACTTGAAAGGCAGCCGTCCAGGCTCAGAACTACGGATGATAGCGGTCAGTGGCGATGCTGGTTGCCATTAGGTACCTAATTCAAATTTACATTTTTTCTCATTGAAAAACAGGTGGTATTTTAAATGACCGTGAAAGGTGACAATGTCAAGGTCACAAAACTAAAACGAAAGTGAACGTGTTGTAAAGAAAGACTGATAAGAAGTTAATCCTATTAGCATTTGTCAAACGTCTATTAACAAAATAAAAGCTTCTTTTAATTATTTTTCTACTTTCTCTAAATTATTTTCCTTACCATTTGATCATTTTTGATTTTTTGAGAGTGGACGGAGCGTCTGCGATCCATGTACGAGAAAAAAAAAAATATATGGAAATGGAAAAAAAAATTAAACGGAAAAAAAAAATTAAAATCGCCTTCGTTTTCTTCTTCTATCCCTGTGGGGTTTTTTTTCTTCTTCTTTTTTTTTTTTTTTTTTTTTTTTTTTTTTTTTTTATTTTTTTTTTTTTTTTTTTTTTTTTTTTTTTTTTTTAAAGACCTTTCTTTAGGGATGGGTTAGGGGAAAGGTAAAGGGAAACTTGACACACACAGAGAGTACCTTAACCATCACCCACATCGTCCTGCACCTTTTTTGTTTGGGAGATGTGGACCCGAGCGACCTTGCTAGGGTCTTTTAGGCACTGAACCTCGTATGAAACGTCCGACAAGACCGACGTCACTTTATAGGGTTCGGAATACTTGTAAGCGAGTTTAGCGGAAATTCTCTTTTCCTTATCTGATAAGATGTGCGTCTTCACAAGCACCTTATCCCCGATCTTGAGAACGGCATTTTTATGTTTTTTGTTATAAACCCTTCCATATCTCTCTTTCGCTCTATTAATATTTTGAAGTGCCTCAGACCACATTTCCTTGCAGTCTCTGGGGCCATTGTCCGCCGGGATGTCCCATATGAGATTTATAGGAGTCTCTAATTTCCTACCCAAGAAGAGTTCCGCTGGCGTGAAGCCGCTTGAGGAGTTTACTGCCGTGTTTAAGGCAAGCTGGAAAAAAGACAGGTTTTCCGACCATTTAGTCTGGTTTTCGCCGAAATATGCGATCAAAGCAGGTTTTAGGTTCCTTAGGCCTCTTTCGGCGCGACTTGGGTTTGGATAATACGGGATCTGGAAGGTTTTTTTCACTCCATGGGCGAAAAGGAAATCCTGTAGAGCCTTCGCCTTGAAAATCGAGTGATTATCCGTCGTTACTGACCTCCAGTAACCAAAATAATTAAAAATTCTTTCTTTTAAACATGAAATTATTGTTTTCGTCGTGGCATTCCTAATGGGGAACAGAAATACGAAATTGGAGAATGCGTCCACTGCGATTAATATAAATTTGTACGAGTTGCTCATCGGCAACGGGCCGGCAAGGTCGACGAATAAATTTTCGTTCGGCTTGGTCGGCGTGAAACTTGATAGTTTTCCTTTCGGTAGCGACGCTTCGGACTTCGAGCGTTGGCACGCCAGCAGCGTCTGACGCGGTTTGCCACAAACCCTCGCATACCGGGAAAATAAAAAGATTGGTAAATTTTCTGGTAAGTTCTAGTAATTCCCATGTGTGCTCCGAAAAATTCCGAATGGTAATACCGAAATATCATGCTTCTCAAGTGCTGCGGAACCACAGCTTTGGGCCCGTCCTGGGCCGTTCGAAAATACAACTTACTACCGACTAACGAGTAATTGGTTACGGACCCGCCGTTTTCCAATGTCGTTATAATGTCCCTAAGCGTGTCGTCCTCGCGCTGAGAGACGGCGAAATCTTCAAAGACTTCGGGATAACGCTGTAACACGAACATTTGAGCTTCCGCGTCCGGAACGCTTTTCTGTTCGCATGGGTGGCGAGACAAATAATCGGCGATAGAATTTTGTTTTCCGTTGATATGGTGTGGTTTGAACCTAAAACGGGAGATCCTGGCGGCAAGTCGAGCGTATCGTCCAGCCTTATGCTGAAGTGATACGACCGACGTTAGGGCCTTATGATCTGTGTACAGGTCGAACTCCTCAAACTCGAGGTAGATTTGGAACTTATCGAAAGCGAATACGACGGCCAGTGCTTCCAGTTCATAAGCGCTGTACCGTGATTCGGCGTCCTTGAGCTTCCTGGAGGCGAAGGCGACGGGTCGGTAGACTCCGTTTTCAGCCTGGGCCAAACAGGCGGCTACGCCGATGGCAGCACCGTCGGTGAACACCGCAAACCGTTCGGAAAAGTCCGGTGTTTTCAATACCGGCGGGGACGTAATTCGTTGGCGAAGGGTTACCCACGCCTGCTGACATTCGTCTGTCCAAATCATTGGACAATCAATTTTCTTTAACCCGTTTAATGGTTTGGCTATAATGCCAAAATCGGGGACAAACTTTGAGAAAAAATTTATGCTGGCCAAAAAAGACGCAACCTCTTTCGGGGTCGATGGTCGAGGAATCTCTAAAAGGGCCGAAATTCGGTCCTGATCGATCGAGATTTTCCCCTGTTCTATAACGTGGCCTAAAAACTTTATTTTGGTTTCGCCCAGCATCTTTGACGGTTTTACCGTTAGATTGGCAGCTTTCAGGCGGTCGAAAACGATTAAAAGATGCGTAATGTGGTCCTCCCACGTTTCACTGAAAACGCAGATATCGTCTAAGTAAAAAATAAAAAATCCAAATTCAGGTCTCCGAAAACCGTTTCCATCAATTGGGAAAATATATTTCCAGAGAGAGAGATGCCGAAAGGCATACGGTTATACTGGAAGCACCCGAATGGTGTCGAAAAAGCTGTTAATGCTTTCGACTGGGGTGAGAGCGGGATCTGATGATAAGCCGAATTTAAATCGATTACTGAGAAAAATTTTGCTTTTTTGAAATGAAGAAAGGCGGACTCGATCGTCGGAATAGGAAAATGAATATTCCAATTGTTCATTTACTCGGCGGTAATCTACGACCAGACGAAAATTATCAGCTTCAATACTTCCCCCGGCTTTCTTGGGTACTAAAAAGGCTGGTGATGCAAAGTCGGTAGAGATTTTTTCGACGATGCGCTCCTCCAAAAGCTTATCCAGGATCTGCCTCATGATTTGGCTTTACCCGGGCCCTGGGCAAAAACCGTCCTCTTCGGCTTCAAACTGGCATTTTCCTTTAAACGGAGGTTGCACGTCATGACGTTCGTAACCCCAAGGCGATCCGTCAAGGTATCTGGATATTTAGCGACGAAAGATTTTAGTAGATCCTTTCTTGGCAACATACATGATAAATTGGTATGTGGTGGTTCCAAAGGGGATACGAGGGGGAACTGTATCTTTGATCTGTCGAAATCGAAAAAAATGACATTTTGAGAGGGACTGAGGGTCATTCGAGAATACGACATGAAATCGAAACCTAAAACGACGTCGACGGGGAGTGTGTCGATAATTAAAAAGTTAAATTTCCACGAGAATTTTCCGATGGACAGGCTCAACTTGATTTGCTTTGTACATTTAAAAGTGCCGGAATCACCAACTGTGACTCGCACGTCGCAAGGTTTAACGTGTGAGAGTAAATAGGGGGCGACGGCGCTCAAATTATTTACAGTAGCTTGACTCAAACCCGAGACGGACGCTCCTGAATCCACAAGAGCGAAAAAAGCAATTTTTGAAATCGAGATATTTAAAAAATTTTTTATTTGGGAAGTTGCAATGTGAGCCAGGGTTTTCCTCCCACGGAAAAACCCTTTCCTTAATCGTTTTTTGGAGATTGGGTTTTGGCAGGTTTGGTGGATTCAGTTTTTTGCATTTGTGCCCCGTTTTGTGGCTGCTTGATGGTTGGGGTAGTCTCCGCAAAGATGGCGTTAATCTTTTTTCCGGAACCCTCTGGGGATTTTCGGGCTGCTTAAAGTTTCTATTCCAATTTTTGTGCGAATTTCTCCAAATTATTGGATTTTTTTGTTTCGCGTTGTTGGTTTCGTGGTACGGCGCGTTATCAGTCGATGACGAGTCTCTGGCGTCGCCTTTTGAGTCATTATTGGCAGGGGGGGTTTTTTTTGGTATCTTCCTTGTGGATAAGACTTGTTTTGCCTTTTTCCTTGCCAGGACGCGCTATCAGCGACCTCAAGTCGTTCGACTTGGCCGACCAATGCTTCCAACTCCGACAACGTTTTCGGCTTTTCCGAGAACAGTAGTTTGGTTCTGGTACTCATGTTCGAGCCTGTCAGTACCATCTCGAGTACCTCCTTCTCCGAGTAATCCCCCAGGATCGCGGCGTATTTCTTGAGGTCATACAATACTCTCGAAATGGTTCCTGGTACCCTTGGGACCTTAAGACCTTTCTCGATATAAAAAAGGTTTTCGTTCGGACATTTACCAATTGCCTCATAATTCCGGAGTTTACTTCCTGGAACGTTAAAGGCTTTCCCTCGGAGTCGCTAAGCAATTTAATAAGGATCGTATTTCCCTGGGTCACGGCCACTCGCCTAAACATTTCGCCGAATTGTGCTGGGGTGGATGGGTCCCTTGTGATTTGGTTTATTTCGTAAAGCTTCGCTAAGAAACCTAAGATCGCCCATGGCTCTTCGGGCTTAAACTTAGGAACGGTTTTCACCAATTCCTCCAGATAATGGGGTATTTTGGTGAATTTCGTCCTGGGTTCATCAGTCGAGACTGCTATCGGCGGTGCCACTGGAACTTCGGCGGCTTGACCTTTCAAGAACCTTAAGATCTCCTCAAGTTTCCCCTTGATTTGTCGGTTCTCCTCTTGAAGAGCCTCCACCTGCTTCCGCAATTCACTTGACGGATCCTTGCAGGCTAGACACTTCCACTTTTCCCTAACCGCGACCGCCATTTTTATATAATTTTCCCTAGTCTTCAGGCTATCGCAGGCGAAATGAAACAGCTCCTTGCACACCGAGCAACGAGCTCCCGCCTCCGCCTGGCATTCCCGGCCGCACGTAGGGCAGTCCATCAGGGAAGATGCGGAGAAAAAAAAAAAAAAATTATGTACGATAAAATAAAAGACGAAAGACGGGAAATTTGACCTTGGTCGGCGAGAAAAGAGATAACGTGCAAAAGGAATATAAATCCTTTCCTAATCGCTGATAAAAATTTACCTCGGCCGATATTTGAAAAAAAAAATTAAACTTTTTAATAATCTATCTTCCTCAGCTTGGTTCTCACCACAAAAAAAAAAAATAATGGTTCCCGATACCGTTAGCGTATGTACAAAAATAAAGGTAAAAATATAAAACAAAAAAAAAAACGAACTGTTAGTCACTATTAAAAGTTAAGTAACGCTCACAAAGTAGCGCAGTTATTTCTTTAAGCTCTGCTACCAAATGTAACCCACGTTACATTTTTCGACCCCTAGAGATCCTTCTAAGGGGCGAAAGGGGGGAGGAAAGGGGGCAACATAAAAAACCATAAACCCTTTTTTTAAAAAACATTCTTTATTGAAATACGGTGGTAAGGAAAGGAAAAAATGAAAAGGTCTTTCTTGTTATTTTTTGGCAACACGAGGTACCTGTGAGGGGGGTTTCTTCGTAAGGGTAGAAAATGAAAAGATGGCTTTGTGCATTCGTTGGATTCTCTTCGTCGAACGGCGTCCCAGTCCACTCTGGCGTCGTCCCGTGTTCCCGGAGAGCTCGAGCCCTCCCCACCCTTCCAGCGGTCTCGGCCCGTGTCCGTGACAATAAAAATGCATTCAATTGAGGTAGCAATTT
>JACGAQ010003956.1:0-21735 GCA_014119065.1 Orius insidiosus | reverse complement strand
GGAAAATGCTTGAAAGAAATCAATTCTTCTACGCATTCCGGCACGTATAATTCGTGATAATGGTATTTACACGCCCCCGAAGTCCAAAATGCGTCCTAACGCCCCACAAAAGACACAAAAACCTAAAAATCCCATAAACTCAACTTATTTTGTTGAAAAATTGAAATTTGAACGTACCTACCGGAGTTTGAAACTGGTTTGAAACTCCTGGTGCATGCGCAGAAAGGTGGACGTCAAAGACGTCCTTCAATTCTTTTGTCCGTCAAATCATCTGACGTCTTAGACGTGCGAATCCTTCTGCGCATGCTCCAGTTTCAAATCTGTTTCAAACTCCTGTTGGAACAAAGCTAATAATCTTTAAACAAAACCGGGATCCCGCTAGACCCATAAAAATGAGCGAGTTTTTTCTTTTTTAAATTATGGTCATCATGTCCTCAAGGGAGAAAGGCAGTCTTAATTACCAATAAACGATAAGAGGCATTATCTTTTGTTATAAATCATCTTCAAAACTCTGGGGAATATGATTTTTTGTTATCTTTTAAAAATGTTTTTCTTCATTTTTAAAAAAAGTCTATTTTCTCAGTAACACCTGGTATTGATGAGTTAGATACAAAAAGTTAGAGCTATAACGATGTTGGAAGAAGAAAAGAGAAAAAAATGGCTCGTGTAAAAAAAATTTCTTACAAGGCATCCCGCAAATTCTACGCCCCCCAGGCCTTTCAGCGCGGGCATAACTCAACAAAGTTTCAGAATGTTCACTTTTTTCCCCTCTCAAAATAACAAATGTTCTTACTTTATAGTTTTTAAGGAATTTGTATTGGGTTAATGGTGTTATCTTCCTGTTTTTCCACCTTGAAAATGTTCGCCGAGGGAGCTCTATGTAAATATAGGCCGAAATTTTTTATTTTAAAGGTGAAAGTGAAGCCATTATCGTTTGTAATTCCATCAGTAGGTAAGTGAAAAATACCGAAACGTAAAAAATTCAAGATCACAGTTAAAAGGGAATTTTTACAAAGTTGGAAAGAGCGCGAGGCATTAAGCAAACTAGCCAAAATTTGGGGAGAAAAACAAAAGAGTTTATGTTAAGATGCTTGTTGAATTGCGTCAAGTTTTAAGGTTTTTGTCGTTTCGCCATGGCGAATGTAGGCTTGCTCTTTTGCTGTCCCTAGTTTATCGTGAGATGTATTAGGTGTACAAAATGAAACTCGGCTAAAATCTACAAAATTCAAATTTACCCTGTGGCTGAGTTACATTTTGTACACCTAAATAAAAATTGTAGGAAATTTAATCTCTATAAATTTGTACTTAATTATTTTTTTCTAGGATGCACCATTTTCGGAAAATAATTTTTTTTTGAAATTTTATCTTGAAAACAGTGCGTCCTAGAAAAAATGAATAGAATAAAAATTAAAGAGAATTAAATTTCCAACGATTTTTTGTGCATTTTTTCATATCTGTAACGGTTTACGATTTACAAGCCTTTAAAAATTAACCTTCTTAAATGGTTATACTTCAATAACCTTCTTACACGGAGAAGGTCAACTTTTGATGGACTTTAACGCCTAAAATGTTTAAAATTTTGAAAAAATGAACTACTAGGTGTACAACATGAAACTCGGCTAAAATCTACAAAATTCAAAACCCTGTGGCTGAGTATTTGTACACCTAATATTATGCCCAAACGACAGAAACAGTTTTATGGCGAAACAACAAGTTTAAAAAGATGCTTTTATGGTGACTTGCACTTTTTTATGTCGTCCAGCATTTATTGAAAAAGTCGTTTATGGCGAAACGCTTTATGTTGAAATGCATTATGATCAAAATTTTTAAACTTTTGATAGCTTCATACTCAATGCAGATTTATGTTCAACTGCTTTAGGTGAAATGCGTTTTGAACGTTGTCTCCCTTGAATACGCGAAGATTACGTTTAAGTTTTTTTTAAATTCGTCCAGGCTGCGAAATGGTGACAAAAAGCGCTGAAACAATGGCCTTTAACCGTTCTTCTAATTGATATATAAATCTAGCGGGTTGTGCGAGCATTGAGACACAAGATTGTTATCAAAACACGACATCCTTGCGTTTCGACTTTTTTTTTTTGTGTTTATTTTTTTTTGTCCCCTCTTTTCCGATGCCCTGAGCCCCCACGGTGTATATTTCTTTATATCTTACTTTTTACTCACACAGAGACACCTTTATCTGACCGAAGTGGTAATTTGTTAACTACGCTCCCCCAACACCAAACAACCACACGAAAGATAAGTCCACAGGTGAGAATTTTATAGGGAGAGGCTTTTTTTTTTTCGAAAACTTTTTGATCGAACAATTTTTTCTCTCAAACTTTTTTTCCTCAGATTATAAATTCGTTTCGATTTCAAGTACAGAAATTTCTAGGCGAGTTAAATCACTCCGGGGCTTTTACTACCGATAAAATATTCGTATGACATTTTACAGGCGTTGGCAAACGTCGAGAGCCTCTGCAGTGAAATTCCGAAAGAAAAATAATTCATCCTATTTTTTTTTATCTTCTACTTTATGCGTTAGTTGATCCCTCTTGTGCCTCCCCTTCTTCACTGTCTCCTTTATTTTCTACTTGGCCTCTTCTTAAATCCTTTCGTCATACTCCGTCCTATAAAGCCTGGGAATTACATTAGCTTTGTTCCAACCGCGGAGCATGCGCAGAATGATTTTGACGTCGTTCAAATCCGTGAAATCTCTAGTCATATGACGTCAACTTGACATGAAAATCCTTCTGCGCACTCCAGGAGTTTCAAACTGCGATTGGAGCAATGCTATTAGGTGTACAAAATGAAACTCGGCTAAAATCTACAAAATTTCAAATTTACCCTGTGGCTGAGTTTCATTTTGTTACCTAATAAAAAAATTTTAGGAAATTTAATTTTCTATTTGTACTTAATTATTTTTTTAGGATGCACCATTTTCGGAAATTTTTTTTTAAATAAATTTATCTTGAAAACAGTGCGTCCTAGAGAAAAATGAATAGAATAAAAATTAAAGAGAATTGAATTTCCAATGATTTTATTTAGTGCATTTTTTCAATATCTGTAACGGTTACGATTTACAAGCCTTTAAAAATTAACCTTCTTAATGATTATACTTCAATAACCTTCTTACACGGAGAAGGTCAACTTTTGATGGACTTTAACGCCTAAAATGTTAAAATTTTGAAAAAAATGAACTACTAGGTGTACAAAATGAAACTCGGCTAAAATCTACAATTCAAATTTACCCTGTGGCTGAGTTTCATTTTGTACGCCAAATATTAGTGTTTAGAGTGGATCAAAAAGTAATTCTCAACTTTTAATTTTTACCACCAACTGGATAAATTTTTGGCATTTTTTTTTAGATTATACCTCCCTTGAAATTTCTTTTCAACGCATTATCTAACTCATGGCTTATTCTTTTAAAGCCTTTACGGGGGATTTTAATTAAATTAAAAACTTAACCATTTTTAAAAATGGAGAATTGGCCGGAGGGAAAAATCAATTAAAAGTTTCAGAAAACTTTCTTTCAGATAAAAAAAAA
Source organism: Orius insidiosus (assembly GCA_014119065.1). Taxonomy (NCBI): domain Eukaryota; kingdom Metazoa; phylum Arthropoda; class Insecta; order Hemiptera; family Anthocoridae; genus Orius; species Orius insidiosus. The sequence goes on along the minus strand of JACGAQ010003956.1, from coordinate 18,191 downwards.
ATTAGTCTTTAAGTAATTAAAAAGAGATTAAGTGCGTTGTTTTAAAACATTTTGTGTAGAAGAGGTTGTTCGCCTTCGCCCACGCGGGCCAATCAGTTATCCGAGACTCAATATTATCATATAATCATTTTGTTTGTGCTACTGGTCAGCTCGAATCGCTCGAAATAGCCGAAGATAAAATAACGTTTGAATGCAGAATCTATCATAGAATTAGAAATTGACCTTTCTTTTAGCTGAAAAAATTCAAAATACTTTATTTCCCGTTAAAAACGAGAGAATAGAGTGATTTCCAAGTTGAACTATTAGGTGTACAAAATGAAACTCAGCCACAGGGTAAATTTGAATTTTGTAGATTTTAGCCGAGTTTCATTTTGTACACCTAGTAGTTCATTTTTTCAAAATTTTAAACATTTTAGGCGTTAAAGTCCATCAAAAGTTGACCTTCTCCGTGTAAGAAGGTTATTGAAGTATAACCATTAAGAAGGTTAATTTTTAAAGGCTTGTAAATCGTAAACCGTTACAGATATTGAAAAAATGCACTAAATAAAATCTGTTGGAAATTTAATTCTCTTTAATTTTTACTCAATTCATTTTTTTCTCTAGGACACACTGTTTTCAAGATAAATTTATTTTTAAAAAAATTATTTTCCGAAAATGGTGCATCCTAGAAAAAAATAATTAAGTGCAAATTTGTAGAGAATTAAATTTCCTACATTTTTATTTATTAGGTGTACAAAATGAAACTCAGCCACAGGGTAAATTGGAATTTTGTAGATTTAGCCGAGTTTCATTTTGTACACCTAATAAAACGCCCAAAACCGAGATTATTGGGCCAAAAATTTGTCTGTGGGGCTGTCCGTCCCATTTTTACTGAACACTCCACCGCGATTTTAGCACAGGATCTTCCTTTTACCGTAACGTGATATAGCGTCGTGGAGCATGCTCTGAAGGATTTGTCGTTAAACCTGAAGTCATCTGTCGTCAAATTTGACGTGGGAATCTTCTGCGCATGCTCCAGGAGTTTCAAACCAGTTTCAAACTGCGAACAAAGCAAGTGACAACGGAGCCACATTTTTATCCTAGATATCCAAATAAAGTCTGATAAAAGTTAACGACTTACTTTCATCTCGAGTATGCAGTCGTGAAAGAAAAAGAGCCCTTTCCTCAAGATTTCATTGTTGGACACGAGTTTTGATCAAAAATTTTTATATCATCAATGAAGGTGGTAATTAGAATTGGAAAGTTTTTACAAACTCGTACATCGGTCGTGATCTTTTACAAAAGATTCCTTCCGGTTCGATTTTCACTCGGAATTTGTAGAAAGGATGTGGTTAAAAAAAGAAAAAATCTTTCGCATTTCGAGTGTTCTCCTTTTCTTAAATATCGTGGGGTGTATATCATAATTTGAGGCGTGAAAGTTTAATATGGTTATCACCTCAAAAAGATGTGGTAGCCGAAATCGAAAATTTAACCTAGTTGTCTAAAAAAACGGTTTATTTAAAAAAATTGGAAGGCCACAGAAATAACTGGATATTAATTAAAATTAGCATATTAAAATAAACTCTTCGATTGAATAGGTTCCCCAACCGATAACTTCCGTCGTCTTTTTTTTTGATTTGGATGTTGAAAAACGGTTTTTAAATAAAAGTCCCCGGATAAAGTGGGCCCATTGTGGGCAGATAATCGGCAAGAAAAGACCGGAAAGAACCCTTACCGGGGTGGATCTTTTAAACTTTTTAACGAATCTCCAAAACCATCTTTTGCGAAACTTTTCCAAGTTTTTTTTAATCATTTAAAAACCCGGGAAAATGGGGGGCCCTTTTTTTTCATGAATAATTTATAAAACGTTATAAAAAAACGTGATAGAAGTGTCTATGAGTTATCACGTGCGAAATAACTAGCATATGAGCACGTAGGACAAAACCTAGTTTTTTTGCATATTTAGGTTAAACTCTGCTCATGCGTATTCATTAATTTCGCCACTTAATTTTCCAGAATAAAATTTGTTTTGGTCATCTGTAAATAAGTAGTAATTATTTTTTATTATTTCAGAGTGCGCAGGAGTTGTTCGAGCTTCTGGAAAGAGTCCAGTCTAGCAGATTAGATGACCAGAGATGCGTCCTTCCAGCCTACTTTTCTCAGGTACTACTTTTTTTCTTTATTTGTACAACTAAAAAAAATTAACTTCATTAAAGAAGTTATTGTGATACCCTCCACGTCGGGTTTTAGGGGACTTCCAGACCCCATCTTGATCTCAACTTTGTCTGTGGTTCCGGCCGCCGTACTGTCACTTTTGAACTGGCCTACGATCTAGCGGCTTTTATTAAGACTAAGAAAGTCGGTTGTGAAGGTTTTAGTCCCCTACTTGAGCTGCTCTCTAGTTTTCGGGCTTAGAACTTACGTAGCTTTCTAACCCTTCCACTAGAGATCGTTTCTATCTTTTTTCATTACTCACCCAAAGAATAAAAATTCTCCATTAGAAAATTGGCTTTCATTTTTCTTTTAATTATTTTTACCTTGAGGAATCCCACTTCAAAAATATAAGGGAAAGCTTAATTTTCTTTTATTTTTAATAAAATTTCTTAAATCATAAATGAGGGAAAAAATTTGTTAGGTGTCTTGAGATTTTGATCTATCATTTCAGAAAGATTCCTATTGAATGAAATTTTAAGATTAAAAACGTCAATACTACCTGCGATATTTTTTTACTTAAACTATAATAATTGTGATACCCTCGATTTTTTTAGTAATCTTTTTAATTAGCTTTTGTCTGTGATGTTATCTGTCGCCGTCGTTTTCATGATCATGTGATTTTCATGTTCGTTTTCATGTCTCAACAATTTTTCTTTCAGGATATCAAAACGTAGACAAACTCCTGACAATCCTTTAAAAATGGGGGTTTCTATTGAGAATGAAGGCTCCTTAAAAAATACGAAATTGTGGGAGATATCTCGTTTTTGAAGACTAATATATTAGGTGTACAAAATGAAACTCAGCCACTGGGTAAATTTGAATTTTGTAGATTTTAGCCGAGTTTTTTTTACACCTGTAGTTCATTTTTTCAAAATTTTGAACATTTTAGGCGTTAAAGTCCATCAAAAGTTGACCTTCTCCGTGTAAGAAGGTTATTGAAGTATAACCATTAAGAAGGTTAATTTTTAAAGGCTTGTAAATCGTAAACCGTTACAGATATTGAAAAAATGCACTAAATAAAATCTGTTGGAAATTTAATTCTCTTTAATTTTTATTCTATTCATTTTTTCTCTAGGCGCACTGTTTTCAAGATAAATTTATTTTAAAAAAATTATTTTCCGAAAATGGTGCATCCTAGAAAAAAATAATTAAGTACAAATTTATAAAATTAAATTTCCTACAATTTTTATTTATTAGGTGTACAAAATGAAACTCAGCCACAGGGTAAATTTGAATTTTGTAGATTTTAGCCGAGTTTCATTTTGTACACCCCTAATGAACGTAAAACTCAACTTCCTTAAAGAAGTTATTGTGATACCCTCACGTGGGTTTTTGGGGAAGGGTCTTCCAGAACCCGTAGGGTCAATTCGTATCTGATCTTTACCGATCAACTTTGTCTGTGGTGCCGGCCGGCCGTATCATTTTTTCCGGAACACTTTACGGCCACAGTTTTCAACCGATTTCACCTCACACGACCTTCCTGAATAGTTGAACAAGAAATTATCGTGGGCGATTTTTGAATGTCGAAAAAATAAAAGTCTTTAAAGTTTTATTTTATCTAGCTTTTCCGCGGACCCCCGGCGGATTTAAGTGTTTTAAGTCGAACTAAAACATAATAAAAACCTATATCAAAATAGAACGTTTGAAAATCGAACGATCTTATCAAAGAACGCTTTTATTTGATACGATATTTTGTTTGCACGTGTGTTTATAGGGATATTGGGCTAAACTCACTCACAAAATGTTTATCACTGATAAGGAGCCAAACATTATATGAGTTTTTTTTTTCTGTCCGTCCTACGGATGTGAAAAACAACCCGACATATGGAGGATGTCGTCAGGTCCCATCTGCGTTCTCTTCCAAACCAATTTACATACCTTCTATATTTTTAGAAGTCAACAAAGAATTTCTACAGTTTTTTTTCCCTTCATGTTCTAGCGGTTTAAGGATTGCGGGACTTGGAAGAAGGACGATCGGATCATTTATTTAGAATTCCGAGCAGAACGGCGATCATTCACCATCTAGTCAACAACTCGTAATTCCTGTCAGTTCTAGATTTTCCGCCATTTTTAATATAAAAGGATACGAAAAAGGGCGAGAAAAGGAAAATAGAAAAAAGGGATTTCGAGAGGTTTACGTGAAGAATCTAATCTCATTCTGTTGATCCTTAGAAAATATAAATCTTACATTTTATTTCAACTTTTAACACTGTATTTTAGTGAAAAAAACATACAGTTATTACATTCTCATTAAAGGTTTTAAATTAATATTTCAACGATGCGGGAAAGTGCAATTATCGCGGGACATGGAGTGTGGCAGACACCTGGCACGGGCCAAGGTTAAAACGTCTTCAGATGCCTTTGTTACAAACCGCCTTAATTACTAGAATGTCTTTATTTTAATTGCAACAATGGTACATGTGAGTTTACGATACCAGAACAACGCGCAGGCGCAGCTCATTGGGCAACGTGTATTTATAGTTCCCGCATTTTTTCAAAAATTCATCTTCGAGCCTCTAGTACACGGGGGGGTTAGCTTTTTTTTTCACGCGAGGAAAGCGGATATGAAAGCGCATGCGCGTTGTTGTGGTATCGTAAACTCACAAGTACCGCTAAAATTTGTAAAATAAGTTGAGGAAACGTGTTAGATGGACAAGGCTTCCATACTTTGATAATAAGGGGGTTAATTTTTTCCTCTCGCAAATAAAGCTCGTGAGGAGGAAAAAATCAAACGAGAGGAAAAAAAACGAACTCCCTCGTATTACCAAACGGTCTTTGCGAAAGGAAAACTAATTAACCGCCTCGTGTTATCAAATTGAATATAGGCAAATCTCAAAGATGAATTTTTGAACAAAAAAGCGGGAACTAAAAATATGAAAGCTTGCGCATGCGCGTTGTTCTGGTATCGTAAACTCACAAGTACCGCTAAAATTTGTGAAATAAGTTGAGGAAAACGTGTTGATTGACAAGGCAATAGATGGTAGAGTGTTAGGCATGAAACTCAAAGGTCCTTGGTACGAATCCCACTGAGAGCAACTTTTTTTTCTGCACTTTTATCCCCTAATTATTTACTTCAATAGAAAATAAATAAAATCTACCTAACTAAAATTGACATTATCGAACCATGACTTATAAATTGACAACATGTAAAAAAATTCTTTTTTTTTTTTTGGGGGGGGGGGCCTTACTACGCAACAATTTCAGATCTATTACATCCAGCTGGGTGCTTCAATAAACCTTTTATGGGGAGCTCCCCCCCCCCCGAATATTTTGTGTCGTAAGAACCAGTTCAGAGACCCAGGTCAACTTTTCAAACTTAAAAATCACATTATACATTTTTTTTGTCTTTGTGAATGGAGAAAGCGCGAATTTTTATGGGAAAATAGTTGGTCTAAAAAAGGAAGGCATTTGGTGGGTCGAAAATAGCGTTCTATACGAATCCGCGTCTTTTGTCCCGCCTCGAAAGAGGGGAATGAGCGATTTCACGTCCCGAGATTCCGACACGCTCTTCCACCATATATTTACCGTCGAAGGCCTTCTTTAAATCTCATCTCTTTCTTAAATCGGATGAATGAATTTCGATTATCAAAAAGATCATTTTTGAAAAAATAAAAGCCCCGTTACTGGACATCGCTCAATCGTGAAAAATGTCCTCCGTTCCGCCAGCTCGAAATGAGAATCATCCTTCCGATAAGGTTTTAAAAAGGACCAAAACATGTTTCAGAATTTTTTTCCCTTTTTAACATATGAATAGACGATTTCGACATAAGAAGTTAAATCTTTTTTTTTTTTCGTTTGTATTAAAGTTTTAATATTTCGTCCTCGATTTTACAAGGTTTTGGGTTACGTTTGAGGGCTGTTACAAGCGGTTGTATGTTTTGAACCGTCTGTACAGTATTAAGATTTCGTGTAAAATATCGTCCTGATCGTAATAAAAAGTAGTTCATAATTCGTGTTAAGAATCGCGTTCTTAGTCGTAAATATTGGCTGCTTCGGGCGATTTTATTTTTCGAAAGGAAAAAGGTGGAAAAGTAGTACAAAAGTGGACTTTGCTCCCAGGAAAAATATGCCTTACGCCAACTCTAGTGAAAGAGAAGGGGAAACGGGAGAGCAGAATCATGTGGAAAACAGGGACATTTCGTTGGATCACCCAACCTCGACTGCTCAACCTGACGAAGTCGGAACACTATCTGCTATCAACAATGTTTTGAACCGGTTAAATGATAAGGTAGATTGTTTAATAAATAACAGGATGCTGGACTTTTGAAAGCAGAATTATCCCAACTTAAATCAGAAAGAGACATCTTGAGAAGGGAATTAAGCCCACTTCGAAAACGACTGCAATTATTTAAACCCTATTGGGAACAAAATAAACGCTCAAAGAACGTGATGTTCTTCAATTTCCCAGCGGATTCTACCTCGCCTTACGAACTCAAAATAGCCATAACTAAGTTCCTAAACATCCGATTCAAGCCTTCGTTTACAGAATCATCAATATTATACGCCTTCGATTACGGAAAAGGTACTGTCCTAGCCAAATTTAGAGATGAAAGTGACTCAAGTAGACTGTTGGCCGAATGTCGCCTTTTTAAGGGCTCTGGTGTGTTCGTTCGACCCGACTTTTCAAAAAAAGAGCGGAAGAAAAACAGAGAAATCGCGCAGATTGCAAAGGAACTTAAAAATTGTGGTAAAAGGGCAATTCAAAGAGCTAATGAACTGAAAATCGGTAATAAACTGCACACAAGTTTGCCAAAAATGGTACAGTCTTTACAAAAGGCTAAATCGAACACGTCAGTGAAGAGAATTAAGTCAATTAGCAAAAGACCACCGAATGTTACAAGTACTGCTATTAAAGAAAACCAAAGTGTCATATTCTGGAACTGCCACGGTTTCAAGAACATAACTAACTTGTTGCAGTCTGACGTAGATTTTGACGTACTGGGTTGCTGCGAAACCTGGCTCATGGAAAATCCAAGGGCATCATACGCAAATAAATTCAATATTGTGTCAGTAAATGGCGTAAGATTTGGAGCCAGAGGTCGTGCCAGTGGGGGATTGCTGTTTCTTTGCAGAACGGGGCTAAAAGTAGAGAAGCTGGCGAGTACCAAATTTTGGTTATTTGTTAAAATTCTCAAATGTGATACCAAACCGCTTATAGTAGGCTTAGTGTATCTACCACAGCTCAATATAAACTGGTCAAGGGAATTGAAGGATCTGAGTGAGACCATAGAGGAGATAAGGGAAACCAACCCCGAAGCACAATTAATTGTAGGCGGAGATTTCAATGGCAGAGTTGGGAACATTAACGAGGTCGACGAAGACCTGGTAAGCCAAACAGCCTTCTCATCGCAGAGAAACAGTCATGACTCAGTAGTAGATAAGAGGGGAAGAAGTTTAGTCGACACCTTTGAAGAAGCCCAGCTTATACTACTAAATGGTAGAAGCAAATCTGATGCACCGGGTAACATTACGCATTCTGATAACAACATTAAAAATAGTGACTCAGTTATTGATTTAGTCTGGTCAGACATAAATAATCTTTATATGATTTTAGATCTAAAAGTTCTAGACGACCAATGCGGCTCGGACCACTTCCCGATAAGAGTCTTATTAGCTGGATCACCCAAAGATGAAAATGAAAATTCAGGCATGGAGACACATACATCTCTGATAACTCTACAATGGAGGCCTAGGGCGGCCCAAAAATATCAGCATTCTCTCCAGTACTCGCCGAAAGTGGGAGGTCAACATATGGCAACCTCGAATACAACAGATCTTTACCTAACGCTCGTGGAGGAAATATTCAAAGCTAGTAAAAATGCAGGTATGTCAAAAAGCACCAGGCCAGTGTTACAAAAGCGATATCAACTGGGACCTTCACCTTGGTTTGACCTTGAGTGCAAACGAAATAAGTCTATTGTAGCAAGAGCCCTACGAAAATTTAAACGAAAGGGGTACAGAGATGAAGAAAGAAGAGTATACATATCGGCAAAGCAGGACTATAAGAATATACTAGCACAGAAGCAAGAGGAGCACATAAGGAGGATGATTGCTAACCTTAACCAAGTCAAAGATAGCAAAGCCTTCTGGGGTACTGTCAAAAAATTTAGGAGAAACGATTCTTTCAACCCAATAGATGGCAACACATGGGCCCGTTACCTTGATGATTTCTACAAAAAACATAGCTCTCCACCAATAACATTCTATGGCACTACACATCCAGATCTATCGACAACATTCACCCAGGAAGAATATACAGCAAGTCTCGCAAAATGCAAAAATAACAAGTCACCTGGATGCGACAACATCACATTTGAATTTTTAAAAATCTCCCTCAAAACTGGCACTTATATCTCTTAAGCCTATTTAATAAAGTCTTAATCTCAGAAGACCCACCAGTTAAATGGTCAGAAATCATCATGATAATGCTGCACAAGAGCGGTGACAAGCTAGATCCCACAAATTATCGTGGTATAGCCCTGATAAACTGTATTGCCAAGATCTTTTCACAAATGATACAACATAGACTGTACACATGGTGCGAAGCCTCGGGATTATTACATGAACATCAAGCTGGATTCAGGAAAGGAAAGAGCTGTATGGATAATTTATTTGTAATCACTAGTGTCATCCACAACGCCATCAGGCTCAAATCGCCATGCTATATTCTATTTGTAGACTTCCAAAAGGCTTTTGATTCCTTGATACACTCAGCACTATGGTCCAAACTATTCCAGATTGGAATCGATGCGAAGCTCCTTCGACTCCTAATAAGCTTTTACAAAAATGCCGAAATGAGGGTCTCGCTTAAAAATGGTCAACGCACACCGCAAACCAAAGTCTCTCAAGGAGTGTTGCAAGGTGAGCCTTTGAGTCCGCTACTTTTTAACCTCTTCATCTCAGACATCGAAGAGTTTTTTAGCAAAAAAGGAGCGCAAGGAGTTTCTATAGACGGTAAACACTCAATTATGCTATTACTGTTTGCAGATGACCTAGCTTTGATCTGTAGCTCGAGGATGGACGCAGTTAAAAAACTTAATATCCTGAATGAATATTGTAAAAAAAATTTAATAAGGATCAATACAAGAAAAACCAAAATAGTGAAGTTTGTCAACGCCTCAAGACCAAAATGTGAAAAACCGCTGCAAATCAATGGTGAAGAAATAGAAATGGCCAAAGATTACAAATACCTAGGAATCCACCTTGATGAAAGGCTGAAATTCAAAAAAGCTGCAAGTGAAATGACCAAAAAGGGACAGGCAGCAACAGGAGCAGTCTTCGAGCTCTTTATAAAGGGTAAGTTTGAATCCTGGGAAGCCAGGACTAAGTTATTTGGAACGATCATAGAAAAAACAACGCTTTATAGCTCGCCAATATGGTCCTTGAATCACCTTCAAGTTATTGAAAGGGTACAAACAGGATTTTTCAAAAGGCTTTTGAAACTGCCCAAGAACACCAAAGATGCGGTAATTCGGTTAGAAGCCGGTAGAGTGCGGCTCGTGTACGAAGTAGTCAAGTCGTCGCTCATGTGGATCTTCAGAGTGCACTCAATGGAAGAAAAAAGATACCCTAAATTATGTTTTGAGAGATTAAAAATCCTGCACCAAAGTCAGAATAATTTAGAAGACATGAATCTGTGTTCTAAGCTCCATAAATTACTAAAGACATTTGGATTGGAATTCGACTTCGAAAAACCTTTTGCACTGGCCGATCTGGAAATGATGGTTTTGACCCCGCTGAAAAATAAGTTAATTGCTGCAGATCAGGAAACAGTATTAAGCAGCACAAGCCATGACATATATAAGGAACTGCGGTTTAAATTACCAAATGATTTGAAATATAACCACCTCTGCTTCTTGGCGCAAGCTGAGGTGCGCAAACAGATTTGTAACCAAGGTCAGTCTGAAGAGAGACAAACTGTCAGCCAACCCGCAAGCAATCTGCAGAATTTGTAACTGGAATGAAAGAGAGGACCTGAACCACTTACTCTCAGATGCCCTTTTTACCATGGCCAAAGAACAAAGATGCTGTCGCTGCTAGGCCTTGATGAGAACGTCCCAGTATCCCACATACTTAACCGGGTTTCAAAGGAGGCGGAAGGATTGGAACACCTCTACGATTTTGTGTCGCACATCCAGAAAAAAAGAGCCCTGCTTAGTTAGCACACTAACTATTATTTTTTCGTTAAATTAACAAAGAATTGTAACCTCTTGCCATGTATATAATAATGAAATATTGATTGATTGATTGATTGATTGTTACAAGGTTTGTTTCGGCTCCCTCGAGGCTCTTCTGTTTAAGCGTTTTCCGTGGTTCCATTATGCTAAATTAGAGTTCTCCCCGGCTGGGATGAGTCGAGTTCACGTCGAAACTTGCTACTTTAGCCCCAGACGATTCCAAGAGGCTTTGAGTTCAGGGACAGACCCAGAATATTATTAATTCATGAAACAACGGGGAAAAAGTAAGGGAAACCATGTGAGTTTGCGGGCTTCATATACAACACAGCAAAATCGTTTCATTTCAAGCTATCGTCTAGAGTTTTACTTCTGGTAAAATAATTGACTAAAGAAAGAACAAAAGCAATCTTAGGAGTGTATACGTGTAGACTTAATGCGGTTCGCCATATTGCATTTGACTATAAAACAGCAGAAATCGCGAGTTACCATTCACCATAAAAAATCTGCTACTCAACATAAAGAAAATAGTCAAAAACGTTCACCATAATGCATTTGAACATAATACGTCTCAACAAAGAAGAGAAGATAATTTGTCGTTTCAAAAAAAGCAGTTGAATATAAAGGAAATCGTTTCGCCATAAAAGTTTCTGACGTTTGGGCATAATAAATCTCACCATAAACTAGGGACAGCGAAGAGCAAGCCGACATTCGCCTTGGCGAAACGACAAAAACCTTAAAACTTGACAGTTCACCACATGCAATTCGAACATCCTCGGAGAGGAAAAAATCACCCCCTTGTCATAAAACGAGCTGATCCCATTGGCTGCCTGCTTGCTTTTCTATTTTACCCTGTGGCTGAGTTTCATTTTGTACACCTAATAGTTTATGGCGGATGCTTTATGTTGAATTGCATTTTAGTGAACTGTCAAGTTTTATGGTTTTGTCGTTTGCAATAATTTCGTTTTAAACGGCGAAAGTCCTTGTTTATGGTGAGTGTTTTATGCCCGACGGAAACAGTCTAATGGCGAAACAACAAGTTTAAAGAGAGGCTTTTGTGGTGAGAAGCATTATGGTGACATGCACTTTTTTTTATGTCGACTTGCATTTATTGAAAAAGTGATTATGGCGAAACTCCTTATGTTGAAATGCATTATGCTCAAAATTTTGAACTTTTAAGAGCTGTATGTTCAATTATGCCGAAACGCATTATGGTGAACTAAAGATTTTGTTATGTCGAAATTCAGATCATGTACTTTAGGGTGAAATGCGTAATGTTGGACGGTGCCCTCCCCCATCTTAGCACTATGGCCAAACCACCAGAACTTCAAATTCAGTAAAAAATGCCCTATTACAAATTACCTAAGTGAGGAAAACCGCATTAAAAAGTTGAACAATTTCGTTTTATTTAAATTAAATTTTTATTATTTAGGTATTCCGAGCATAAAACGACGAAGGAGGCATGCAAATCTCGACTATCTACGAACATATGGCCAGTTGAGAATATTTTATTTCTGTCCCAAGAGTATTTTTTATTCAAGAATCGACTTTTTTAAACATAGGTTATCCAATATTCCAAAAAATACGATGTTTTGACCCCTTTTCCCAAACTTTTGGTTCGATTTTTTCGCAAAGGGTCAGGAATTTTCGGTAAAAAAATAACAAAATTTTTTATTAAGTTTTTGGGCGTTTTTTAAAGTCTTTTATAGAAGTTCTTCTCATTTTTGGCGGAGAAACACCTTTTTTATCCTCCTCGAATTTACTCCAATCTTTTTAAAACGGTCTCTAAATTACGTTCAATTAGGATTCTTTATTTCTGTACCTTTTTCTCGATTATCCGCCTTAAATCGTTTTCTGAAAGTCCTCTTTTTACCTTCTTTTTTCGGACGTTTTTAAAGGTAGTACCGTTGTCCGAATCGAATCTTACCTCATTTCGTAGCGGATGAAGTAAATGAGATAAAACGGATTTTTTCAACTGGATTTCCCTTGACAATGGAAGAACGAAAAAAAAAATTAAGGGTAACATATTTCCTGTATAATGACCGTTGTTTTAGCATACCCTTGACCCGTGTTCCAGTCACGCAATTGAATTTCAAACTAATTGTAATACGAATTACTTATTTTATTGAATAATTTGTACTCTGTTTGATATTGAAGCAAGGACATGTTTGATAAACATTACTGAATAAAAAAAAATTGCTTCGTTTCGGTTTTGACGTAAGGTCAGAGTCCTTGCGGTTGTGAGTTTTTCATGCTTCACGGTGGAATCTTTTTTTCGTTCTTTTAATTTTAAGAGAAAAGGTTCGGGCGTAGCGCGATAGCGATCGACGGCAGCTCACCGGTTCAAGAACCCTTTGGAATTAGCATAAACACAGTCCCGAGGAAGAATTGTAGCAGGCGCGAAGATTCAAATTGCTATTTTGATATTATCTTATAGTTGTAGACCTCGTCACTGCACTTTACTCGAACCTGATTCATCACTATTAATTTTTCATCATTTTATCTATCGAAGAAACCGTCCCTTTAAGTTTCAAAACGTTATTCTTACTTATCGATACTTTTTAAAATTTACAGCTTAGAACGCTGGTTGCGAACGAGGCAGCAAAGCCTGGGAAGTGGCGTTCAGAGCAGCGATGTCGAAAGCACGCTTGGAGAAAGGGATTTGATTTGCAAAATGGCCCTTGCTCTCTCAAGTTCATTGAATTTTGTGTCTTTTTCTATAGGCAATAGTACAGTTGCGTTTTCGACAAATCTAGACCGCTGCGTTTTTCGCTCATAACTCCGCAACCGATCATCCGATCATCAAAGTTAGCATATCAATTTTTATAGAAAATTTGACCAGCTTTTTTTTTATTTAGTATATTTGTCGTCTAGGACTTACGTTTGGGAGAAAAACGCAAAAAACCGCGGAAAGTCAGGTTCCATCGCCCTAAAAAAAAAAATGTAGTTTCAGTTTTGCACCGCCGTGTAGGTAGCTCGGTTGGTCGTACAAAAAATTTACTGAACCAAATTTATAGGAAATTTAATAAGCTTTCTTTTTTAACTTATATATTTTTTGGCTACGACGTACCATTTTGGAGAAAATCCGCGTTTAAACACCCCTCTGAACAACTGTTGGGAGTTTTTATGTGGATACTCATGGGACCCTCATTGCTCTAGGAGGAAGATGTCGGATCGACTAGTGTGACTGAAGCTTTCGTACACTTTTATGTCGCCCGATTCGATATTTATAAGGCCGACTTCTTGGAATCATTAAAATACTTCAAGAGCCCGTAATTGGCTTTCTCATTGCTATCAGGCGATTTTTGGCCTAAGAAATAGAAAGGATATTGTTTTAAATCAAACAGATGGTAATAAGAGGCTCACCTTGTGGTCCTGTCTATAGTTACCTTTAACGAAAACGTTCTCGTGGTGGGGTTTCGTGCATTTTGAGTTCTCGAGTGGGAGGGAATACGTTTTACCCCCCGGAGAAGAAGGAGGGGGCCGCCGCAACGGAATCCCTCCAGTCGTCCGCCGTTTCTGTGTGAGTGAAGTTCGTGTCGAATGTCGTTCTCAAGTTCGTCCGTCCCAGCGGGTCTGTAGATGAGAGATTCGGAGAACGAAAGTTGGGTCAACTCCGTCATGGGTGTCCTCAAATGGAGAAAATCCCCTCAGGAAATCCAGCAACCCCAAATACAGCAGCAGGTACACTATCCCATTTAACAGGTGGTCGGGATTTATCTTCAGCATATATGCTGCTGCAGAAATTTATATTCTTTACAAGAATATAATCCACAATCATTTGTCTACTACATTTTGTTTTCATTCTATCTGTTGTTCTTCTGTCACTTGGCAACCGGTGGAGCCGTCAGAGCGTAGAGAAACGGTTTTTATGCCTTCTCAACGGCCCCCGCGATACCAGGAGAAAGGAGAAGATCTACAATATGGGCGTAATAATTCTTTAAGAAACTTCCAATCTCCGTTTCTAATTACGGTTTTATTTTACCTTCTCTTTTCTCTGGGTAGTCAATGTCGACATTCATTAACGCCCATGGTATTAAGGGTAAATCAAAAGTGCTAATAGCGTTATTAATTCTATTTTCTAAAATAAACTGTAACCTTTGTTTATATGGGCAAAGGTCTATCCTGACATACCTAAAGCGAAATTTTAATGGTTAAAATATTAGGTGTACAAAATGAAACTCGGCTAAAATCTACAAAATTCAAATTTACCCTGTGGCTGATTTTCATTTTGTATATCTATAAATAAAAATTGTAGGAAATTTAATTTTCTATAAATTTATACTTAATTTTTTTTCTAGGATGCACCATTTTCGGAAAATAATTTTTTTTAAATAAATTTATCTTAAAAACAGTGCGCCCTAGAGAAAAAATGAATAGAATAAAAATTAAAGAGAATTGAATTTCCAACAGATGTTATTTAGTGCATTTTTTCAATATCTGTAACGGTTTACGATTTACAAGCCTTTAAAAATTAACCTTCTTAATGGTTATACTTCAATAACCTTCTTACACGGAGAAGGTCAACTTTTGATGGACTTTAACGCCTAAAATGTTAAAATTTTTGAAAAAAAACTACTATAAAATCAAATTTTTTTTAATTTTGATTTTATAGCTATGTAATTGGGATTTCAGAGTCGACAATAATAAAAAATAAAAATAGGGGGAAAACCTTGAAATCGAAGGTCTTGCTCAACGGAGTATTCCATTTTTTATAATGCACGTTAACTTAGTTAAAATCTTTTTGTTTCATTTGTTTTTTGCAATTATGTTTTCAAATTGTTCATTCATGGGTTGAAAATCGAGAAATAAAAATGTATGGAACAATCTTGAAGAGAATAACGAGCCATGTAGTGCATCTTCGTAAAAACCCGTTTTCCCGGTCGCTCCAAGTGAAATATCGCCCAATAAAAATAAAAAAACGCGGGGAACCGCCCGGTCCTTATAATGGGAATGAGATTCACTGATTATTGCCGGAGAAGAAGAACAAGAAGCCTTTTTGAACGAACTAAAAAATAAAATGTTTTAAAATAAGTTAAAGAATTTTTTTAATTATAAAAATGGTGGGAAAGTGCAAAGTACCGTTTTCATTCTTCGATTTTTATTTCTTTCCACGCTCCCAGATAGTATCGCCCCTTTTTGTTTAAAATTCTACGGTCAATTGAATTCGCCTCGGTGAAAATCTTCAAAAAAGTCATCCCCGAAAAACTTCAAAGCTTAATTCGATCTCCGCTAAACTTGGTTATTTTCCCGCCCATTTGAAGAATCGCCTGCGGTGATAAAATACGCCTTAAACAAAAAATTGCAAAAAAAGTCGAGGAGAAAATCTGTTTCTATTACCAGTGAAAGGTACGGTCATGGGTCATGAGAAAATGACGGTTTTATAGATTCATTTGGGCTTTTTATAGCCTTTTTTTCCGAAGAACAACAGAATCTGTGGTTTAATTAACTTTCCATCAACCCCGAAAGATAAGGGCGATTATTCTTTTTCACGCGATGGGAACCTTTTCTAATCGGATGTCCCAAATTCCGTACCGCCTTGAAATTACCGAAAACCTTGACTTGAAAACAAAAAGAAACATCCTTCCTAGTTTACTAAAAAAGAAATTTTTTTTTTTTTTTTTTTGTGGCTGCTTCATTTCGTATTCAGCCTGTGATCCCTTTTATCAGATTTGCCGCACCGTTGACAACCATTGTCATTTTAACCGATTTAAATTCCGAATTTATTTTATAAAAAATAAAAGCCTAACGAACGTTAAAAAAAATAAAAAGTTGATTAAGGAATTAAAAAATTCCTCCAATTGCGTTGTCCCATCTCCCATCTCCCATTTTTTTCCTATTAGGTGTACAAAATGAAACTCAGCCACAGGGTAAATTTGAATTTTGTAGATTTTAGCCGAGTTTCATTTTGTACACCTAGTAGTTCATTTTTTCAAAATTTTAAACATTTTAGGCGTTAAAGTCCATCAAAAGTTGACCTTCTCCGTGTAAGAAGGTTATTGAAGTATAACCATTAAGAAGGTTAATTTTTAAAGGCTTGTAAATCGTAAACCGTTACAGATATTGAAAAAATGCACTAAATAAAATCAGTTGGAAATTCAATTCTCTTTAATTTTTATTCTATTCTTTTTTTCTCTAGGACACTGTTTTCAAGATAAATTTATTTTAAAAAAATTATTTTCCGAAAATGGTGCATCCTAGAAAAAAATAATTAAGTACAAATTTTTTTCAAAAAAATTTTTTTTAGTAGGGAGATATTTGATACCTCCACCCTTTGCGAAAAGGGCATCCCTTGGGAGAAAGCCCATTTACTACCTTCTCATTCCTTAGAAAATTTTAAAAACTGCACAATTTTTTTCTTGTGGTTTAAATAAAAGGATGAAGAGTGCACAAAACTGCTTCTGTATCCGGCCAGGAAGTGACAGAACAAACTGGCGGAGAAGCTTTTAAGTACCGGACCAAAATCAACGGCACGGAACGGAAATAGTCTTTTTCTTCGCAGTAAAAAAAAAAGAAAAGTTTTTTTTGTAAGTACCCCCGTGGAGATTTAAACCCTTTGAAGCCGTTATCAAGATATTTCACCCTTTACGATCACGAAACTCCTTCTTAACTGTAAAAAATTTTTTCCCTCCTTTTAAAAACGTCGCCCGACTTTGTGGCGTTGACAACCTCTCCCCACTCAGGTGTTTCCTTAGCGGAGAGAATTCTAGTTCCACCCACGAAACGATATCGCCCACACGGGGGGACCCACGAAGGCCTTCCTATTGATCAAACAATAGGGTTGAATGTTCAAGAAAAAAAAAATCTTGTTTTATAAACACGGATATTACGGAAACTAAACCATCAAGACATCAAAGCATTCCTTTTTAAACAAGGGGATGCCACCGAACCCTGAGAATGACCTCAATTTCAATTTTAAAAAAATCAAAATGCATAATTTAAATTTAAAGACGTTCAAGGTGAACGAGTAGTCCTAAAAAGGACAATCAATAATTTTTTCCGCAACAATTTTAGGTAGATTTTAAAATTTTACCTACACATTCGCTGTTCCCACAGCAAAGAAAAAGGTCGAGGCTTTTTCCCAGAGCTCATTCTTTCCCATTCACGAGACGCCATCTGTCTTACGGATGTTAAAAAAAATTAGATTCCGGAGTGTGTGAGAGGAAAAAAAAAGGTGATAACCGCGGACATTAAGGCTGTATATAATACGAAATGCATTACCGTCAAAAAGGGCCTTTGTGAACGAAGGCGTCGAGTCATTTCTTGCGTACTTTTTAATGAGGTAGGCGTCTTAGGAATTTCTTTTATTAAAAATAAATTCACACTACGAAGGTCACACATTTTTTTTTAATTTTTCATGACGCCTTAATGTGTTGGTTAATTGAAGACCCGAGTATAATTAACTTAAAGAAGTTATTGTTTTACCCTACATGTCGGGTTTTTGGGGAACGATCTTCCACACCCGGAAGGGTCAAATCGATTATGGATCTATACGATCTCAACTTATTCTGTGATCCGGCCGGCCGTCCATCCAGCCGTAGAATATTTTATACTTCCCCTCTTTAAACTTCCCTCCTTTATACTTCGCTATCCTTAACTTCTCCTCCTTTATATTGGTGTACAAAATGAAACTCGGCTAAAATCTACAAAATTCAAATTTACCCTGTGGCTGAGTTTCATTTTGTACACCTAATAAATAAAAATTGTAGGAAATTTAATTTCTATTTGTACTTAATTTTTTTTTAGGATGCACCATTTTCGGAAAATTTTTTTTAAAATAAATTTATCTTGAAAACAGTGCGTCCTAGAGAATAAAAATGAATC
>JACGAQ010003955.1:0-21746 GCA_014119065.1 Orius insidiosus | reverse complement strand
TAATTTTATCCATTAACCTTGATTAATTGTCTGTGTTATAAAACTTTTGATATTATTGATAAGCCATTCATTCTCTACCAGTAAATTATGTAAATACGAGCTGTTGTATTTTTAAGGCACTAAAATTAAAGCTAAACTTATTTATTATTGACTAATTTTTTCCCTACATCAAAAAAACTTCTAGACACCAAGTTTTTTTAATTATTTATTTTTTTAAATTCAAATACATATTTTATAATCCAATTATTAACATAATCCAATAATTTGTACGATTTTACTAGTAACAATTCCCTTCTTGTCGAAAGGAGTCACGAATTTATTTTATACCCTTCTTTTCCAAACGACAAATCTTAA
This sequence comes from Orius insidiosus, assembly GCA_014119065.1. Classification (NCBI taxonomy): domain Eukaryota; kingdom Metazoa; phylum Arthropoda; class Insecta; order Hemiptera; family Anthocoridae; genus Orius; species Orius insidiosus. Next base: position 21,392 of record JACGAQ010003955.1, on the reverse strand, counting down.
AAGATTCAATAAAAATTAAATTAAAAATTATTCTTTTAAAAATAATAACATTGAACAAACAACACCAAATTCCAACACATAGATAATAATAAATATCTCTCAGTTAAAACCCCTCCAAACCGCAGGTTTGGGCTTGAAAAATTTTGATTTTATTGAGAGGTTATCATGATTCTATGCTAACATGGTGTTTTTCAAAACATTCAACCCTTGACATAAAGTTAAAACATTCCCGGAGGAATAGGCATTCATAAACAACAATTTCGTACAAATATCTCTGCATATATCAACTTTAAATAACAATGAATAGTTTAGATATTCTGTACAGTAGAATCCCGATAAAATTTCAAATGGAAAAATATCAATTATCTTGAAATTAACTTTGGGATATAGTAGGTGGCAAATTTTATAATTTCCAATGGCTTCAAGGGGGACACTGTTACACCCTGTCAATGTTAGTTTTATTCTCAGTCAGTATTACTTCTTAAAATAGTAGTGATACAAATTTCTGGTCTGATTCTAATGGCAGAAAGGGAGATGATATGTTCAATTTTGGTTCAAAGATATTTGGAAATTTCATCTGCAAGTTCTAAAATGCCAGAAGGCAGAACGTCTTATCTAGGCCAACTTTGATCTTATGAAAGGGGGAATCACAAAATTCGGGATTATGTATTTTGTTTAAAAACAATAATATTTACATATTTTTAAGTCTTAAAGTCTCAACAAACAGCCCTAAATTTTGCGTTTTTAATGTTCGGTATCTAATTTTTTTATAATGAAAATGACAGCCTCATAAAGTCCAGAGGTTTACTCGTTGCATTTACCTCGTCCATAAAACTATAAAAATATGTTCCGACTATTGGTCGAGGTTTCAACTTCCTACTAACATCGAAGAGAGCGCAATGCAAAGGGATGACGTCATGAGGCGGCAATGGCGGCGAGACGTGTAAACGCATGTTTATAAGAAAATTACGAATTAATAAAAAGTAAAAACGTGAAAACACTTAAATAAATGATTTTTATCTATTGATTCTCTTATAAGTTGAAAATTGAATAGAAAATTCACTCAACTAGAAAATCTATTTGAAACATGAACCCCATTGGTTAAGTTTTGGAAAATGAATCCTTTTTCACTAGGACTTGATTTAGCGGAATCTTTAGCTACTATTTTCGTTTTTGTTTTAAAAAATTGTTTCTTTATAGCTAATTAATTTTTTGGCTAGGAATCAATTTTTGGACTAATCGATTTGGGCGTTATTTATTTTAAAAAATTTACGACTTAAAATATTTTAAACTAGTTCCATGCTAATTGACATAAATTAGACTTTGTAAAAATTTTGGCTTAGCATTAGATATTTTTTGGCTTTGGTTAAGGTACATAGCACAATAAGTTTACATTTCCATTTATCACATAAAAATACGAATATTAAAAATAAAATTATATGAAAAAATTTAAAATATTAAAATAATTTTGATTATTATTTGGCCATTTTAGACCATTTAAAAACTAACTAGAAGCTATGCTTTAATTTTTTCTTTTTATTATAATAAGCGTTATTCTTGCAGTTCATTGTATGAGCTTTAATTTTGTCTCATTTTCAAGAAAAAAATATCTTTTTTTATGATTATTTCAGTTCGAATCTGAATAAAGTGATGAATAGCGTTTTCATTAATTTTTTTATCCATCGTTTAAGATATTTTTAAAGTTGACTTATCGGACGTTGTGCCACATGGCGACTGCTTTTCTTGGGTTGGAGGTCATTTCGATCCAGTGTTCGCTTCCTTGGACGATAAGAACGGAACCTATGGAGGAAGGTGCTCCAATCAAATCGGATCCTTGATCAAAACGACGATCTAGAAGGGATATTTAGTCGGAAATTCTAAGTCTTTAAAAATTACCTCAACTGCCGAGGAGGCCAAATTTGAGGAGCTCACGTTGAAGGTTATGGCTTCATTCCAGACTGGATTCACTGTCCCTTTTCTACAGGCTGTCTTTTTCTTTTTGACTCTTTTTCCGTTGATGACAAGACATACTTTGACGAAAGGATCTGAAACAAAATTTTTGCTTTCTTTTATGATAAAATATGTCTTTACCTAAAGTGTCTCGGTTTTCTGGTAGAAGAAGATTCTTGGCTTTTAACAAAACGACAGTGAGACGCTCAGCGGAGGGTAGATAGCTCAACGAAATCAATATTTCCGATAGCTCTTCCGGTGGCTGAAATTTAAGGTTTTATTTTTTAGCGAAAAATTTTTTATGTGTTTGAAATGCAAGTGGGATTATTTTGGGTGAAGATTTGATAGGGGTCGTGTGTAAAGTGGGATTTGATCGAGTGGCATTTGATCGGGGTTTGACACGGATTCAACATCTCAATCAAATCGGTAAATTGTCAAAATGATCACACCCCTTTTTTCAGGGAGTTTTCGTACTATTTTTAAACCCTCTTTTGAATATTCATTTAAGCTTTCCCCTCACCCTTTTCATTTTGACGATATCTCCCCATATTTCGACCGCGGAGGAAACGTCGATTTCGGACAAATCGAGACGCAGTTCTCCGACCGTTTCGTTCCTGGAATATCTATCGTAGTCGAAAAGCTACAAAAATTTGAAGGTTAAATATTTATTTAGATAAATAATTACCTGAAATATGAGATGATGATTTGAAGGTGATCGTGAGAAACGGGAAATTTGAATAACTGGTCGAAAATTGGGTTTGTTTCAGGCCTGCATGAAATTTGTCTGATTCTTCCGTCGACAGGTGGGTCTAAAAGGACTCCAAGCATGTAGTCGCCTCCTATAAGATCCTCACCTAAAAACAATTTGGATAAGAATCTTCTGTTTTTTAAATTTTTACCTTCGAATAGACGGATAAGTAAATCGGATCTGTCGAAATCGTATTCGGTGCTGAAATGAAGTCGACCGATGTTATCGTTGTTTCGTAATATGATAGGCCCTTCTTTTCTGGTATAAAGTGCCGGCTGGAGGGACCCGAGAGGCAAAGGTGATCCCGGAACTTCACGTAAACTACAGGTCGTCACGATCGACGAGGTTGAATCCTGAGGGACCAAAAGGGGTGAAAGAGGCCTTCTGAAACCTTCTTGGCGACCCACATCCGGACTTAACGTTCTCAGACTCTGAAGAAAACAATCAAATTTAAAATTTCAACAATTTATAATTACTTGTCTGGAGATGTTGGATTCTATGGAAGGGTGTGAGGAAAGAGATGGAGTAGTGCAGACTGTAGCTTGAAGTCCTCCTGTGACATCCAAAGGCGGCGCGACGCTTTCTAAGCTTCCTTGCGTACTTGGCTGAACTGTCCTTTCTTCTTTAGCCACGTTAAATACCTTAAAAAGAAAACAAAATGTTATAAACATTGTGTAGAAAAAAGGACAAAATGACCTTGGAACCAATCACCGAAATATTGTTTGATCCAACGCTTGACCGAGGAATTTTTCAACAGTTTTCCTCCTCCTGATTTTTCCTCTCAACGATCCACATTAAGGGATCCCCAAAGGAATTTTCTGAGATGGAACAATTTTTTTCCCATATAATAAATTGGGGCTTCTAGTACGTTAACTTTTTGTTAAATTATCATTAACTTATAACTATTTTAAGAAATTATTTCTTTTCTTTTGTAATATTGAAGAAGGATAAGAGTGAGAATAAAGCTCTCAAACTCGGGGAGTATTTGCCTATTTGGAGATAGGTCTCAAAATTGACATCGTCTGACAAAAAGCGATTGTTCGGCAACATTAAATGGAGCCGAAACCTGACCTTTTGACCTTTTCCGGTTCGCGATGGGCTTCCCCCTAATGCCAGCAATTCTCTTCAAATGGGATTTTTTTTTAACCTTGAACGTACGAAACTTCGCATTCCCACAGGAAATCTGTCGACTTTCAATTAATCCGATAAAAATGTTTGGAGAAGAAAAATTCTTTAAATTTTTAACTTTTAAGGATTGTTATTACTACTCATCTAGATGTGTACGATTCCTTAATTAAGTTCCCTGCCTTCCCAGTTTAGTCCTATTGAGACTTGTCTGAATGCCGAGATTCAGATTAAACACTAGACTTGAATACCAAGTTCAACTACGACGCTTTTCTTAGTGTAAGCTTCAAGAAGACACGATTTCCTCAATACAACTTGAATAGCAAAAACTTGAAATCAAAACTTCCCTCTTCTTAACCAATTTAAAATTCGGCTTCTGCTCATCTTTAATAAAGAATGGTTTCCAAAGGGAAATTTCGTCGTGCTAACAAAGAATTTGTTCAACAACCACTTGGCCGTTCTTTATTCAAACTGCCGCACCTCCCTCAATGTTGAACAAATTTTGCTTCCAAAACGTCCATTTGGGGTGGAAAACGATTTCCTACAATGACTTAAAATTTTTAACTTTTCTCCTCAAGAAAATTTCCGAAAAAAAATTTTTTTCATGAAAAGTTCCGGGGAAAAATCGTGAAGGATGGATGTCCTCAAGGTCGTACCTTGAAGACCCATTTCAGAAAAACAATTCTCCTATGGTATCAAAATAACTTCATTTTGAGAAAGTTAAGAACTGCTTAAGAAGAAATATCAAAACTAAACAAGAAAATTTTTGTTTTAATTTTTATGGCGTCTGTATTCCGCAAGGGAGTAATTTTACTATCAAATAATTAACCAATAATAGAGGAAGAAATGACTGTGATAAGGGGTATCTCACGACGCGTTTCGGCTTAAAAAGTCTCGTCAGGTGAGCATTCCTCTATCACAATCATTTCTATCTTTGCACCGGGTTGGCTTTATCCACTAAATCTCGGAGATAAAGGCACAGTGAAAAGATAGGAATGATTGTAATAGAGGGGGAATAGCTCACCTGACGAGGCTTTTTAAGCCGAAACGCGTCGTGAGATACCCGTTATCACAGTGATTTCTTCCTCTATTATTGGTTAATTATCTGATAAGAAGAAAATGTACAAGGAAAAAAATTGCAGTAAACCGCAATTTGATTTTCAATATCCAAATTGGTTAAAAATTATGTTGTATGAAAATTTCGGAGTTGATTTAAGTTATACTTTGTTCTGGGTGACCTGAGTGAACAATTTTCATTTTTTTAAATGGATTTCTCAAGTTTATTTTGATTTTGATTACCTGGAAAAGTCGATTTAAAAAAAATTAATTTTAATTACGACGTATTGGCTAAAAATTTTTTATTTGTTTTGCATCATGTGATTTAAGTACTTAAGAACATAAAAATTTCTAATTACGCCTCAAATTGAATTTAAATGAATACTCACAAACGAGGCTGAATTTGCCATTTTGTGCCATGTTTGTAAGCTTTTGTGTGATATCCATACTGACGAGAGTTGGGGAGGCGGCCGTTTTTCCATTAAAGTGATCCTTGTTGTGTTGTGTTTGGATTCGTAACTCGGACTCGTATCTGCTCTGGGGCTGGTTGAATTGGTTAGGGCGTTACCCTGATACTGGGGGCTCAACAGGTGCCGCATGCGCTTTCATAAGCAACAAAAACCACCCTCCTGACCAACAAATTTCGCCCGACGCTGTCTTTACTTTGACTCGAAGAAGGAAATAGTAGGTACTTCAAAATTCTTAGCGGTTTTTAAGGTCTTCATTGAAAAATCAAAGATTGCGTCTGAAGCAAGGAAAGAAACCAAAGTCTGGAAAAATTTTTTGAGCGCATTGTTGAGTTTTAAGAATTTCAACAAAGTAAAATGGCTGACGGTTTTTTTGGAAAATTTCGAAAAAAAAAAAAAAAATAACTTGGAAAATTTTTTGGAAAAAAAGCGCAAAAAAAAAAGAAAACTTAAAAAAATTTTCAAAAGAAAAACTTGGAAAATTTTTTGAACTAAAAAACTTTAAAAATTTTGCATTTTGGTGAAGAAGGTAAAGTAAAAACGTGAAAAAGTGTGGCAAAAAAGAGACGATGTTTCAGTTTTATAAAAAACACACAAAAAAGTAATAAGATAGAAAAAATTTAGTCATCAAAACAATGAAGCGAGGGGACTCTAAAAAATCAAAACAAAACATTGTAGCGCCCTCCGTTTTTTTACTCCCCCGGCATTTTCCGCCAAGATTACGACAAAACTATTCATCGGATTTTCTTATAATATATTTTTGGAAAGAGCTCGTCAAAGCCTATAAAATGGCTGACGGTTTTTTTGGAAAAAATGTTTTAGTCGAAAAATAAATTTCTATTTTCCAAAGGAAAACTTTTTCGGAAAAACTGCTCCCAAGACCGTATAGGCATTTCCAAAATAAGGAGAACGAGCTTTTGTAAAAAATTTTCCGACCATTTTTAGTGGTCAAATATAGGAAAGTAATTTTAGGGTCGAAAGTGCTGCGATCTTGTTTTTGAAACAAAATGCTCGGGCGGTATGATGGGCCTTAACTTCTTTATTTCCGACTCCATTTGCAGATTACAGGCTTGGTCATTAGTCATTAGCAGAGAGAGGACATTCGTGCAGTCAAAATGAAAAAATGTGCATCAAAAAATGCTAAATCGTGCAAAAAACGTGCAATATAAGTTTAAAACCTGCTTTTACAGAAAATTACGCACCGACTTATAAGAAATTTTATTTGTTTTTTGGTAGAACAATAATCGGTAAAACAAACACATGGTACCATTCGTACTTTTTGCGCTTTTAGTCGGGTTTTGCTTTGCGGGCGGAACGCTACCGCGTTCCTAGATAACCTCTTAGGGGAAGCAATCACTTTGATAGTGAAAGCATTTCACTGCTACATTTTACCGACCCTGTTCCTGTTCCAGTGATTTTTAAATAGAGGCCTGTATTCACGAGATTCACCGACGAATTTTTAATATAATTTTTCTTGCTGACGATTAATGGTGTTTTCGGCAGCCAGAAAACCATATCAGTTCGACAGTTCCTGGTTCTAATTAACCTTTGCTACCAATTTTGATCCGTCTCTCACTGCTTCCGGCTACCGGGCACTTTTTCCCTTCTCAAAAGACCCAAAAGGGTTCCTTCAGGCAAACTAAATACTATGTAATGTAAATATTTAGTTAAATAGCATTCTAATTTTTATTTCTTTAAACATTAAAAGAAAAAAACATTAAAAAAATAATAATAAATCAAAATGTGCAGCTAATTTGCAAAATTCCCAAAACGTGCAATTTTCGTGCAATATACCCCAAAACGTGCAAATCGTGCAGTATCAAGTAGTGCTTAAAATGCTCAGTTTTTCATGATTCGAAAAACTATCTAAATTTTATTGATTTCCAAGCAGCCAAAAAAAACATGCAATTGCACGGGAATCCTTGCTCTGGTCATTAGTTCATTACTCATTAGTCATTAGTGTCATTACATATCGTCGCGCTATCTCATTTTTCCTAGGTTTTCAGGAGAGAAAAATACGGATTAATCTCATTGGAATCAATGCATCACCTGTTGGCTAAATTAGTGAACTGCGCGTTTTCTGTTGGTAATAGAGTTAAACTACCAACGGAATTCGATTCTCCACAAAATTTACCATCAGACACAAAAGTGATAAAAAAAAAGAGTTAGCCGGTGTTAGAATTAATTATACATTAGTTAACTAATATACATTTTATGACAACATTATATGGCATTATACCTGTTTTATTAATCTTCTTAATATCACATACTTTTAATATCAGAAATTCACTAAGTTATCACAGGCAGCCGCAATTCAGGGGCCTGAATTTTTAAAAGATTTTTTCATTTTTAAAAGATATGAGTCAATTTTAGAAAATGGTAAAACTATTTTTAACAACGGCGAAGTACATTTTACCCACAATATTGATTAAAAGCCTAATGAACGCCCACGCATTAGTTCCGCAGACGGTTGGTAGATGGAAACATTGAGCCGAAGAATCGTTCAGGTTCCGACAGTCTCATTTTTTTCAGTTCCATGAATTTTCACGTAGATCGTAGCACGTTGTTTAAAGGGGGAAAAACTTTTAAAAATTAAAAACAAAAAACCCAGAAAAACATAAATTGCAGGGATGAGCAGTTAATTACTTTTTAAACTAATTATTTCTTTAATTAAAACTTGAGCGTCAAGAGTGAGAAGGGGAGTTAAAATGTCAATTAGATTATCACGGTGTATATAACTAAAAATGGGGATTTCTGAACGACTTTCGACCTAACTATTTTAGAAGGTTTATATTAAAATGTCGTCCTAATTATTCCCGGGTTATAAGAACTCCATTTTACATTTTTCAGTCTAATTTATAATCGTAAACTTTTAAATCATTAGGGTGTTTCGAATTTCGTCGCATTAGTTCTAACACCGGATAAGTCATTTTTTATCAATTTTGAGTTAGGCATTGTTTCTTATGGTAAATTTTGTTGAGAATCGCATTCCGTTGGTAGTTTAACCGTATTACCAACAGAAAACGTGTAGTTCACGATTTAGCCAACAGGTGATGCATTGATTCCAATGAGAAATTAATCCGTATTTTGCTCTCCTGAAAACCTTGGAAAAATGACTTGTCCGGTGTTAGAACTAACGCGACGATTGGGGTGGTTTAAATAGGGTGGTTCTTTGCTTAAAATGAACTAGAGGTTGAGATATACTGGGTTCAAATTCCAGCTTCCGGCAATTTTTTTTCCTTCTAAATAAAGTTTGAACTTTTTTAAAGTGTATTGCATATTGACGAACAATTGGCTCCTTAAAAAATTACATTTTGGGAAAAAAATAGGAATAAAAGTAAATAGGAAATAGGAAAAAAGTTAAGATAACATTTTTTTTTATATTGCGTATGCCATTTTTATATTCCAAGCTCCTCCCCCCCCCCAAAAGCGCTTTTGATGTTCGGGGATGTTCCAATAATCGAAAAATCGTTGAACCGATTTGAGTTTGAGAAGCGAGCTTTTAGAAATACGATTTCGTTGGTTGGTTATTGAAAAATGAAAGAAAAAAACTAAAACCATTGAAACCTTCGGGATAAAAGCGATGTTCAGAATATCCACTGAAGTTAAAAGCTCAAAGGTTAATTAAACGGAGAAAAAAATTGATGGCTTCCTTTTTAAAATTTTAAAGCGGTCATGCATGAATTATTTAAAAGAAATTTTATAGAAGAAAGGAGGCAGGAAACTATATCTTGAGAGATTTTTTTGGGGATCTCTTAAAAGTTGTTAGAAAAGAAACTTTCTTATAATACCTTTTGGTTAACCGTGTAACTCCCCTGAGGCGCAATACTTGACTTTTTCTTCCCGCTTCCTGTTCCGGTCGCCGTTCGTTTGTTCACCGCCCACCCTTGTGGGACACCGAAGCGTTCGACGTCTCCCCAGTCTTTTCCGTATCTGAAAAAATTTTAGTTTAAAAAGTTTCTTTTTAATTTTTTTTACCTTCTTGAAGAATAATAGCGGTAAACAACCAAAGTCATGGCGACAAGGAGAGCGAGCCCTGTTCCAGTCGCCGCTCCCAAAACCGCCGAAGCCACCATCTGAAATTTTTAAAAATAAAAATAGTTTTCAACGAAAAATCTCTTTTCTCTTCAATAAATTTTATTTTTCCAATATTGTATTTTTCTCAAGAAAGCAAATATTTTATATCTAAAAAAACGTAAGGGAAAAGTAATAAATAAAGGTGTATCCATAGTCGTTTCATTTACGGTTGGAAAAACGAAAACTCGATAAAGCCGGCCTTGAGTCCCTCGGAAAGATTGTCTGGGGTAAACCCCCGAATGCTCTTTGCCCGAGAACCCTAGTTTTCCTCTGGGACGTGTTTGTTCTACTTTTTTTATACCAACGTTTTTAGGTGTAAGAATCTTCTTATCGCGGTAATAGAATTGAGAATTAACGGCGTTGTCAGATTGTCATCTCAAAATCCAACAAAAATCCCACTTTGAATTTATTAGAAAGAAAATATTTATTTATTATTAAAGAGTCTGTTGATATAGGATCCATTGTTAGATCGCCAAGCTTTATTTTATTTATGATGGAAACGTCCAGAAATACGAAAAAGACATAAGAGACAAAACGCATGAATTTTTCATGCTTTTCCTAGAGCATGAATCCAAGCTATTTGCATATTCATGGGGTGGCTCTAATTTCTAAGCACGTTTCCGTCAAGAAATTAAGTGGAGCTACGAGTGGAAAGGCTTTTTTTAACGTCCTAATTGGTATGTCATTATGAGTGGGAGGAAAAGTCTTAACGATTTCCCAGAATACGATTGCAGGTGTAGATCTTCCCAACTGACCCACAACCCTCTCCTTTATAGAGGTTGCCCTTTTCCGCCCGTTTTTCTGTGCTTTTATAAAATTCTTTCTTTAGCACATTTTTAAATATCAATATTATGTTTTTTGCCTGGATTGTTCCAGGAAGATGTTTATTCTTTCTACCTCGTACCAGTTTTTCTTTGATTTTGTTTAATCTGACTGTATTTTTTTAGTAAAAAAGGACCTATAAAAAGAATAAGAAACTGTTAATTAATAAGTTTATTTTTAATTCCTTATAAAAAGGACTAACTTTTTAAGAGCTAAATCTTTTCAAACCTTCCTTTCATCTCTATAAAAAAAATTATTTTTGTCCCCTTCTACGAATTCTTAAGACATTTAATTCTTTTTTCCTCCTTTGTGTGTCTATTTCACGTTTTCAGGAACGTGATTTCCCATTTTCCTTCTCTTATTGCGCAATCCAGATTACGTAAAACGAGATCATCCACATACTTTTTACTCCTGTGAAAAAAAACTATTTCTCCATTTTTGTCTGATAAAGTGCGCTATAAAGTTAGGGAAAGTTATGGAGGAGAAATTCTCGATTCGATTAGCATGAAATTATCGAATAAATTATTCTTGACAAGTTTCCCCTACCTATATTTCATATGCTAAACAGAAGCATTTCCGCTTTCCGCTTACGCTAGGTGCCAAGTTTTACTCCATGTCCAGTCCTTTTAGTCCGCATTTTAAATTCCTCGAAATCTCGGGGTTTTGCATGGGAGAGCGGGTTTTGCTTGGCGGGGCGGAACGCTAAACGCGTTCGTAGATAAAAGTTTTATTCAAGTGAAACCCTTGTGTCCAGACTATCCACGCAAAATATAAATTTTTAAGGGCGGTTTTATTTTATTATAATGTAGTAATTAAATGATATTTTATTATTAGAAAAAGCTTTTAATTTTTTTCACCCTACAATAAAATTAATATACAAACAAAAGTTAGGACTATTTTTTATTGTGCTGATTGGAGCTGGCTCCGGACTTTAACTTTCTCAATGGAGGGTAAGAATCTTATTTTTAAAAATTGTATTCAGGTAGAAAAAATAAAAGTCTTCGCCCATCTAGAACAGACGGACCCCCCGGGAACATCCCAAACACCGTACCCTCTCCCAAGAATCGGACAATAACTTCGATAAGTAAAAAAAATAAGTTGAATATATTTCGTAGCCATAAATTGAGCCATTAAAATGATCTTGCCCTTCATGAGAAATTCCGCTTCTCGAGAAAAACATTCCTCAAATTATTCTAAAAATGGAAGCTTAAAAAAAATAAAAAAGTTTTCATAAATTGAATAATTTAACTTTAAAAATAAAATATTCCAATTAAAAATCCTTAGTTAAGAAACATTTTTAGAGAAACGAGGTTAATTTTTGAGAGTATTTCGATGATTTACTTCGGAAAGTAAATTTTTTTAATGGTGACGACAGTAATGAAATAACTCAACATTAAGTGTACTGGTCAGGTATTGGCCCCGGCGGGAACTTCTTAAAAGTGGGGCAATTTAATAATTTTCATCTCTACTAACGAAACAAAATTTGTAATGACAAGGCAGAAAAATTTAAGTCTTCGCCCAACCAGTCGACAAAACGGGCAAGTACCAAAGATAGTTTTGAATCCAAATAAATAGGTTCACGAGACAAAAAGAAAAAGCGATTTACGTAGAACTTTTAAGTTATACAGTCGAGGGCATCCTCTTTGAGAAAGTTATCATATAGGGATTCTTGAAAATTTCAGCGGATTTGGTTGTATAAAATGGGCGATCTATAACCCCGTATCTGATCGCAAGAAAATTGATAGCCTACCCCGAATTTTTTTTCCCCTGTTGCCGAAAACTGAACGCTGACAAATTGACACATTGATCAACGCAAAAAAGTTAAAATTTTAATTTTTCAAACTCTTTTACCAAAAATAGCTTCTTTTGACCTCGAAAATTGATTCAAAATCAGTTAAAATTATGAGAATTTTGGAACAGTATTAAGAATACTTTTACTTACTTATTATTTTAATTTATTTACTTATGGGTAAATACCCATATTTCAGAAGGGAAAAAAAAGATTAACCTGACAAAAGGCAACCCGTCTCCAATTATAAAAATCGAATAACAGCTCGTTATCTCAGGAGGTTTACGTAACCCCTTCAATTACCTAATGCAAGCCAAATGCCAGCGGCAGATGTCCCCCGATAAAATTCTCACTTTACCCACCTAATAAAAACAAAAACAAAAATTTTATATCAATTTCACATTTTGATATTGCCTTAATTTACCAAGCGTTCCATGCAATATAACATTATGTGCAGAGTGATAAAAAGTTTTGAAGAAACTTTTCAGTTCTGTGCGCTATGTTTTATTAATGTTTTTATGATAAACATAAAATTTACTATGCTTTACAAGAAACATGCTTCATTATGGTGTGAGAAACCGTGACAGTTTGCGTATCAGAATTGAAGTAAAAAAAAAAGTTTTTTCAAAAGTAGAAATGACATTTTTATTAATATTTAGTGAAACAATATGGTAAAAAAATATAAATGACATTTTTTTAAAGTATTTTGTGATTTGGAATGTTTGATTTTTTTTTATTGATACAGTGTTTCGTTGGTTGATTTTTTAAAAATTTATGAGCGTGTTTTCATTTTTTTGTTGTTCTTTACCTTTATTCTCTCTCTATTTTTCGTTTTCCGTCGTTCCCGAGGCTTTTCCCGGATATGAATGGAAAGACGCTTCTAGGTTGGGTGCCTCTTGGGCGCATGCCTGCGACACCCCCGCAACTTTCATCCCCTCTAGGGGCTTAGATAGGACGAGAAGTGTGTATGGGAAGGGGGATGTTGGTCGCTACAAATGAGACCGTGTTTCCTATAATAACATGAAGGGGATGGGGGTGAAAATAGGACTTCAATCAACTTCCTTGTTAGTTCATACATTTACACTACAATAGCGATAATCTATTAAATTTAGATATTTCGGCTACCAAGCTTTTGACATCAAAGGTCCTCCAACTTTCCTTTGAACTCTAAAGAACATTTCCTCATCCAAAAACATGTGAACGAAAGTCTTATTTTCATTGCGATGCATTCTGGTCATCAGAATTTTTTTAAATAGAAAAACTTTTAAATTTTATTTAGCACCATTTATCCTTTTAACGAAGTTAAATGTTGAAAATTATCCGGGAACAATTCTGTTTTATTTCAAATTTTAATTAAAAAATATTTCATAATGATTGGGGTATAATTTTACACAATGATTTCATTGTTTCTATAGAATATTAATTAAATTATCGTAAATTCAGTAGAATATACTAAACCCGCAAGACCGTTCAGTGTTGCGGAATGTTCGTTGTAGTTATTATATTTTCTACTAGCCTCCCACCTCATGAAAAAATTAATATAATTAAAGTGTTTGTATTAATTAAACACCAAAATTGATTAATAACACAATTTGTTAATATTTATTGTATGTCTATAAAAAAAATTTAAATTTTATAAATTAACGTTTCAAATTATTTATTTATTCTTTTAGGATTTGTCCAACTACGGTGGTCCAGTTTTAAATTAATTAAGGAAGTTTTAGTACTATTTTTATGATGGTTTTAAAGAATAAAAGTCATAAAAATAGTATTAAAAGTCTAGAAAAAAAAAAAAGCTTGACATTATTTTCCCATCTAATTTTTTTCCTCATTTTTTCAAGTTTAAAGCTTAATAACTGTTCAACTAAAAGTCTTTCAGATATAAGACTTTTTCTTAAGAAAAAAATAAGTATTAAATCTTTTCCTTTTTTAAATCGCAGTTGAAACAAATTGATGGGGGGAAAAAGTTGCCAGCTTCATCATTTTTTTTATCTGAAAGCCATTTTTTTAGGACCTAAAAAATGGCTAAACAAGATCAGTGATGTAAAAATTTTTTCACTTTTCAATGAAAATTGAATGGAAATATTCAACGGCGCCGGCAACACTGACACTCTTGAATTTTCCTCTCTTAAGACCGGACAACCGATTTTCAAAGACTTCTCAATATATGGTTTTTTTGTAATTTGTAGCTTCTACATGAGTAAACCTTAAAAAAAATTTTTTTTACATTCTAATTTTTATTCGTATGTATTCCGCAAGGGGTTGATTTTACTGTCATATAATTAACTTAAATTTGTTTAGCTTTTGTATTAATTTTAAAGGAAAAACGTTTCACCTTTCGGTGGCTGCATAAAATGAAGTTCATCATATAAAGGGAGAGACGGGATCATATTTTGTGAATTTGGGTCGTCTCAAGTGGACCTTTAGTAGAGCAGTGTATTTCAATTATCAGTTTGTTGGCTTCACTGTTGAGTTTGCCAACGTTCCAATTCGTATAGAAATACAGTCAGAGGGAATGTGACGCACATCAAAGAGTTTTCTTTTGTTGTATATAACGACCAGCTTTTCCCAACGCTTTGACAAATTTTTTCTTCCAAAAATGGTTATTATTTTTATTGAGTTAAACGCCGATTGGGAAGGGGGAAATCGGTGGAGGAAAAAATCAGAGGGGCGGAATATTAGATTAGAAAAGGAGGGCGCGGAGTTTAAAACAGAAAGCGTATTGATGATTTCTTCACAGGTTTTTTTCCCCCTTGGAATCTTGCATCTGAAGCTACTCATTTCCACTCATGACACTTTCTACCGAGGGAAAAATAAATTTACTTCGATCCAGTATTTTTTTTCTCTTTTATAATTTATATTTTAGTTCAAAAAAATCTTTTTAAAAAACATTTCTACTGCCTTTATCTCAAAGGAAAGCGTGAAGTCTGAAAACTTAATCCGAATTGCCTCAAGCATCCTTGGTTTTAGCCTCTTAAAAGTTTCATTGAGTTGATAAGGGCAGTGTTAAAGCTCTCAAGGCCTTCTTAATTCTATTTAAATGATCCAGAAGATTTAATTTAAAACCCTTTTCTAGATTACTGAGCCGAAAATAAACATTTTTGAAATACTATATGCTATCTTGGAAGAATTAGCGGACTTTTTAATGCTCTTAGAATTCTACAATATTATGAGAAAAGTAGGGCGTTTACTTAACATAATTTACTTTTATGTGGTAACTGATCTTCTGGCAATAATTCAACTTGCTCCCAATTTTTTAAAAACAAAAAGTAAGAAAAAAAACTTTTTAAGCCCAATTTTTTTATGATTATTCTTCTTTATAAGAAAACTTGTTGATTAAAGAAATGAACAAAGTTAAAAAGCCATTAATACAGAAAGATTTTTTCCTCCTAATTGACTTCGGAGTAAAACTTTTGAAAAAGGAAGAACGAGAAACTTCCGACGTCCGACTCGGATTTATTTTCTAATTTGGCAAAGAAAGGATTCGTGTGACCGGAGCCAATAAAAAGCCATCGCTCACCCCGCTCTCCGTTTTCACAATGAAAATCTCTTTTCCGCGTTCGCAAAAAAACTAGGTAAATAAAAAATCGATTTTTTAAAAGAATACACGTTGTTATTGTTTTGAATTGGGTTTTGTGCCACCGTCGGGGATAAGGTTAATCAAGTCAGGACGGGTGACGGGAGGAATACCAACAAACGCCTTTTCCCAGATCAACCTGACTCGAAAATGGAGCTTTATATACCAAGAGATTCGTCTTTATTGAAGCCCTAATCCTTCCCCTCACTTTATCCCCCTATAACGTTAAAATAATAATGAAAAATCATATTAACTTCAAGATATTGCTTCTTCATTTTATTTTCTTCACCTAATTAAAACAGTCAGGTTTAATTTTGGTCAAAAAATTTTTATTTTTTAAAAGCTGTTTTCACTGATTCTCAGATAAAAAGCCAAGGAAAACGCCATAAAATCTACTAAAACGTTGGTTTCCCAGATGAAAAGCCTAGAAAAATGCCCTAAAATCAAGTAAAAAGTTTGATTCTAAGGTGAAAAGCAGTGAAAAATTCCCTAAAATCAAGTAAAATTTGGTTTCTGGTGAAAGCCGAAAAGATGCCCTTAAATCTAAAGGAGTTTTCTGCAAATAAAAGCTGAGGAAAATAAAAAGCTTTAAAAAGTTATTTTTACTGATTCTCAGATAAAAAGCTAAGGAAAATGCCATACAATTAAGTAAAAAGTTGGTTTCCAGTTGAAAAGCCGAGAAAATTACCCTAAAATCAATTACAAGTTGGATTCTCAGGTAAAAAGCAGTGGGAAATTCCCTAAAATCAAGTAATTTGGTTTTTTAGAAAAAAAAGCCGAGGAAAATTAGTAAAGTGAAGGAAAAAGTTGGTCTCAGATGAATACCGAGGAGATTCCTATAAAATCAAGTAAAAAGTTGTCTCCTCAGTTATAAGCCGAGAAAATCCCCTAAAATCAAGTAAAATGGTTTCGGGTGAAAATCCGAAGGAAATGCCCTAAAATCAAGTAAAAAGGAGGTTTCCGCTAAATAAAACCTAGAAAATGGCCGAAGTTTATACGAAAAAAAAATTCGGACCCCCAACAAGGAATAAAAACGTTCGTCATGCTTACTTACGAATTTTTCGTGGGAAGAAGATTAAAACGGAAAACAAGCAAAGGCCGGGGGTCTTTAAAACTTAATTAACCTAGCAAACAACGTAAATTCAAGTTCGTAATTCAAACGTTTATGTTTGCCCTATACCCGTTAAGTGGTCTAAATATTATTTTATGCAATAAACCTTTGAAAAACATATTAAATCATAGAATTAATTTCTGTTAACCAGATTAATCGGACACCTTTCCCCGAAATATCTGGCAACATTCCATTCCACATGATCACAATTTTAGCAACTTTTTTTTCGGCAAATTAGAAGACTCTTTCAATTCTTAAGAGCACTTCCTTGAACTGAGGTAGAGATGGACAGTAATAAACGTAGAGACAAAGGGCTGAAACTGCCAAAAAATATTGTGAGTATACATCAAGTTGATTTTTCCACCTTTTTTTAAAGGTAGAATGGAGGATTCACGGGGATTACTCTGCCGGAAATGTAAAATGATTGATTTGGAGCGAGAGAGTTGATTGGATTCTCTTGTTTCTAGGTCATTCGTATATTTCAATATTGGTATTATAAACGAAGAATATGTGAGAATTTTATTTTTAAATCTTTTACTGAAACCCCATAAAATCGTTGTAGGCGTGAAGAAAACAACTTCAAGGCGACACTTATAATAGCCATCGACCTTTAACCGCTTTCATTTAAGTTCCAGGGATCAGAAATATCGATTTTCTGGGGGTGTACCCCTTCATAGATTGCGTAAGAGGGCAACCGGATCGGGGTGGGGGTAGGTTTCCGCGACCTTGCGGGGCCGTCGAGAAAACTCGACCCGGCGCCCAACCGAAGAGAAACCGTGCGGGAAGGCGGCGCACACCCCGAGACTCACCATACAACCGCGCCACCCTTTTTACCCTTTCGACATCGATTCCAAAACGACTACGGGCCAAACAGTACTAAAACAGCTGTGGGGAAGAACTCTTGCCCCCAGACAATCCCATCCAATGTTAAACTTTCTCTGTAAGTACATTAATTTTTTAATAAAATATCATTTTTATTAAAACATAAAAATTCAAATAAATTTTTTTATTTATTTTTTTTTTCTATTTCTTCATTTTATTCTTCCTCCCCAAAAAACATTATACAAAAATTATTATAAATCATGCATATTATAGTATATTTATTTTAAAAAATTCCGAATTTTAGAGTGGGAGTGCCTTTTCTCAATGCAACAGGTTGAAACCGTGTGATCAATATTGTGTAAGCGTCGACTCCCTGGGTACGCTTCGAATGTTTTCTCATTGGAAATGAACGTCAACAAACAAAACAATAAAAATGAATCTAAAAAAAATTAAAGAAATCAATTTAGACAACAATCTTCGAACATAACCTATTATATAACCTCATGTGAAAAATAAACTGCAGTTCTTATTTATTAAAATGAGGTCTTTTAATCATAAAGTTCACAATAAAAACCTTCGTGTTTTCTTTCCTTAATTTTTCATGTAAATTGTGATGAATATTTTTTTCGCATGCGATTTTGGTTTGAGGAAATTGTTGAGCATAAATGGTAATTTTAGAATATATAATTTTAAAGCTACCTTCCGGAGTTATTTAAGGAGAAGTAATTTCATGAACAAAAAAAAGGAGGGAGTTTATGCAGGAGTAAAAAGAGTTTTTTACGGTCGGACAAATTAAAACGTCTGTCAAGTTCGTTTGTTTTTAGGGCCTTTTTTTAATTCAAACTTTTGTGTAAATTAATTCTTTTTCTGAATTTTCATTGTAGTTTTTTAAAAATGTTTTAAAGTTGAAAGAGAAGGATTTCAAACGTGATTTAGAAAGTTCAACGATGTACAGTCTGACCACTCAAATGGAAGGAGGTAAACCGAGCTCATTAGTCGAAACGTCGATAACGTTGTAAATGGGTCATTCCGTATGCGTTCGTCAAGGGCATACCGGCAAGAAGGGCCATTTCAAATTTACATAAATTATACGAAAGCTCGTTTTGAAATGTCAAAACAAAGTAGCCTTCAGTGTATGGATCATTTTTTTAAACCCTTTTATTGGTTAAAAAGTGTGGCAAATTTTTGTGAGACAGAAGATATGTATGAGGGAGGGAGAAACAAAAATTGATCTGATTTAATTTTTTTCAAATTGGTATGTACTCAGTGGTCCAGGACAAAATTCGCTCAAAAGCATTGTTTTGCCGTCAAAATTTTTAAATTGAAAAGTGCAGGGTTTTTTGTGGCTAATATGGAGAAAAATCCACTTCCATAGGTAGGTATTGGACTTGGTATAATTTGAAAAAGGTCTAATTTTGTGCACTCTCTCAGGTGACGTTTATTTAATTTTATAGATTATTCTCTTCTTTGGAGTATTTGAAAGTCTCTCGTTGCATATAGCTTTGAATAAAAGGATAAAGTTGAAACCATCCCAGGGATCGATGTGACATTAAACTAACCTTCAACAGAGCATTCAACGGAGTTAATCTGACGGAATTAATCAATAAAAGAGCCTGACTTTAAAAGCGAATTTTTTTTATTCTGTTAAAACATTGTTAGAATTCCTGCTTCTAAAATTAAGGCGATTTTGATTAACGCTGAAAGCCTTTGGGTCTCAAAGCGGCCATTATTTTAGTAGCAACAGGTGGGGTCGACATAAAGCCTTCATCCCTTACGATTTATTTTATTACTTATTAATTCACCCACCTTTTCATCCTTTGTAGAAAGCGTATCATTACTAGTCTTTTTTTTAAATTCGATTTTTTTAGCAAAGAAATGGAACCGTTTAAAGAAGGACGTTTTGACTTTGTAAGTTTCCAAGTTTCACAGTAGACTTGGAAGTTTTTAGATCATGCTTGAGCACGTCCACAGTTTTTTCAAGTTTTAAAACAGAAAACACATTTTTTTTCCTTCTTCCCTAAAACCGTCGAAAAGGCGTATTGTCGTCGCCGGAGAGTAAGAATAGCCCGTTTTCCCTTTGAAAGAAAAGGGAGGACTTTTCTATTGTCCTGATCGGTAAGCGTGGTTAAAACAAAAGGGGCCCTTTGTTCCCCTCGGCGAGCACTTAGTTCTCGGTTCTGCAACACACTTCTAAGCTCTGGCCTGGAAAATTTCTATGAAAAAGAAGAGTCAAATCATGTGTAGCATACTCATACATGTAGCATTTTGATCTAAAAACGTGTGCACAGAGCATGAAATCATCGTGCATGTTTTAATTAAAAGAACTGAACTATAATAATGTCATCCCCAGGCTTAGCTGACAAAGGTTTTCATTATTACATTTGTAATGCTCAAACCGGGACTAAATTGAACAGGTGCCTTTTTGATAGGAGCAGTTCATGTTCTTATTAAAATATTGTGAAAACAAACAAGAGTTTTAGTCACACGGATTACATATTCACGTAGAACGGGAGGCTACGAGTAAATGTGTAGCGTTAAGATTATAAATCGAAAGGTTATAAGCCTTTTTATTCAAGTTTATTGTCATCGACCAATCAGAACGCCAGATCTAACCGTCCAATGACGGGTGGCTAAAACTCTTTTCAGAAAAACCGTTAAACTTGTAGAAAAAGTTTAGCTAAAATTTTAGAGCTCGAATAAAAGTTTAATCCTGGTTTTGATCCCACCAAAAATACTCGCATAAATGCTGCGGACTGAATCATTTCCACGCTTGGCACTTTTTGATTTGTTCGAATTATTTATATCTGGAAATTTTGTAGGTGATGGGAGTCCTCGGGGCAGTGCTGGTTCTTGCCACGTGTCTGGCTTTGTTCCTGCTCTGCCTCAAATTCCGTCATCTCTGCACGTATTTTATACGCTGGCTTCCATCAAATAGAGAAGAGAAAGCTGTTCTGACGAGGCTTAAAGGCCATTATAACGCTAACGGTTATTTAGTAAGTATATAAATAGAGATGAAATGATTTAAGTATTGTTTTTAGGTTGGTTCAGATTCAGATATAAGGCTGGATTGGACAGGGTCTTTTCGAAGATTCGAATCGGTGGATTCTGAGGGGGCTCTCTTAGGGGCGAAACCTCCTTCACCGATTCCTCCTCAGCCTTTAAGGCCAGCTCCCGAAATCGCAGAGCGCATTCAATACCACAACCATCGTCGCACAACCAGTCTACCAGTCAGGTGCGTCACATTGATAACATTTGGTTTAATTTTTGTCTTCAGGATGTCGACGTACCGGATCCGTCAGAAGGCGTACCTGTTCTCGGACGTGCGATATCATGCGATTCCGTCTCTAGCGTCACTTCAATCGTCGCTCAAGATTTAGTTGAGCCCAACATCGCAGGCTATCTCTGCATAGGCATCGACTATGATAGGTAAAAAATTAAAAATGATAGAATTTTATCAAAAATTTTGCAGTGAATGCGGCGATCTGCTTGTGAACGTCATCGAAGCAAAAGATTTAGTATGTCGAGACTACCCAGTTTCACCGGACGGCCTTATGGATACATTCGTATCCGTTTATCTCCTTCCAACTCGGACAACCGATATGCAAACAAGAGTAAAGACGTTTATTTACATCAAAATTATTCTATCATCAATTTTAAAGACTTACAGAAGTAGCAGAAGTCCGAGTTACAAAGAAAAATTCCTTTTTGGGTTAGAAGTGACTGATTTTTGCCGGAGTTCTGTCATGTTTCAAGTCTATGGGGCGAAACGAGAAGGTAATACTCTTTTGGGGCAAGCAATTTGCATCTCGTCCGACGGTCGATGCATCATACAGAAACCGTAAGAGAAC
>JACGAQ010003954.1:0-21756 GCA_014119065.1 Orius insidiosus | reverse complement strand
TCTCTGCGCTACTGGCAGCACTTTTCCCGTCACTTCTCCCCCGCCGCTCCCAGCAGAGTATTTTATTCGTAAATACGAATACTATTATATTTTTACGACTGCTATTTGCGAATACAAATACAATTGATTTGTATTCGCACTTTTGAATAAATATACATTTGTATTTACAAAATCACAGCAGAAAATAAGAATATATTTATATTCGATAGTTCGAATACGGTTATATATTCGTATTCGCAGGGAAAAAATGCAAAATTCTTATTCAGGAAAAATACAAAAATTCGTATTTACACGAAAAAATACGAATAAATTCGTAAAGCAAAAATACGAATATATTTATTCACAGATAAAAATATAATACATCAGTATTTACTAAAAAAATACGATTACAATCATATTTCATGAAAAAAAATCTGGTCTGAGTGTGTCTGGCTAGGTAACTCCCTCTTAAATCCCGGAAAATTTTTGAAAAAAAAAGGAAAACCCGGAAATTTTTCGAAAAAAAGAACTTAAAAATTAAAAAAAACCGGAAATTTTTGGGAAAAAACAAACAAAACTCAAATTTTTCCAAAATAAACTTATAAAATTTTTCGAAAAAACAAACTTGGAAAATTCTCCTTTATACTTTCCCTCCCTCATACATCCCCTTCCGTTATACTTTCGTTCCCTTATACTTCACCCTCTGTTTTACTACCCCTCACTTAAACTTCCCCCTCCCATATACTTCCCTCACTTATACTTCACCCTTTGTTATACTACCCTCACTTAAACTTCCCCCTCCCATATATCCCCTCACTTATACTTCCCACACCCTTATCTTCCCCCCCTTATACTTCACCCTCTGTTATACTACCCCCTCCCATACTTCCCCCCGTTATACTTCCCCTCCGTTATATTCCCCCCATATACTTCCCCCTCCATAGATACTTCTCTTTAAGGAATTTTTCGTGGAAGCTCTTCAAACCAGTACTTTAAAATTAAATATTGTAATCGTATTTTTTTCAGTAAATACGGAGGTATTTATTAATTTTTCTGTGATACGAATATATTCGTATTTTTTGCTGTAAATACGAATATTGTATTTTTTTCGTAATAAATACGAATTTGTTTGTATTTTTGGCCTGCGAATAAGAATATTTTGCATTTTTTGCCTGCGAATACGAATATATACTATTCGAACTAATAATACAAATATATACTAATTCTCTGCTATGATTTGTAAATACAAATGTATTATTCAAAAGTGCGAATACAAATAATTCGTTTTGTATTCTCAAATAACAGTTGTAAAAAGAATCTAATCGTATTTCGAATAGAAATATGCCCAATCTGCTCCCAGTGCCCAGCAAAGCACAGAACGACGTGATGCGATCATCACAAAGTTCATTTCTTCCCCAACAGATGGCCAGTTTTTGCATGTCGCTAGCGCCACGGGAAGCAAAGGTATTAAATATCTTAGAGAAATAGAGAGGCTTCCCGCTCGCAATTATAGTCGCTGCGGTCTCCAAGCGACATGCGCAAATGGCAACTGTCGCCTGCGGTCTCGAAAGGGTTAAGATTGAAGAACAAGAATTCAACTTACGTCCTTCGACGGTCCATGTCCCAGGGGCTCATCGCTTCAGACTCGCCATTGTCCCATTTTAATGGTGGCAAAGAAAAGTCGATTTGGCATCCGGCAAGTTTGATTCTATTGTACCCCACCACCATTTATCATCAATCATACTTCTAAATCTATCGCCTAAAACAAAAATGTTAAAAACAATAAAAGAACATAAAATCATACCAGGCTTCCAATTTCTTTCCATGGCAATATCATAAGTTTGTTTTAAAACGAAAAATCGATAACGTCGGCGATATCGTGGTATTTAATAGTAAAACGACAGTCGCTGCTTATTCGCCCGTTGTTTCTTATCACAGCCAATCGTAAACAACATAACCGAGGAGGCCTCAATTCATATTTTATTCCAAATTTTGACTAATTCTGGTTCCTAAGAAAAGAAGGAATAAAATGTTTTTAAAATAGAAGATTTACATTTAGGACGATTTTATCCCAAGGTTTGTACTGAGATTCGGCAATGTTGTACAGCGATTTATCAGCGACTGCTTTGAGGTATTCTTTGTAGCCTTGAGCGAAAAACATGACTTCGTCGCCCATTTGAGGATAATAAGGGAACTTCTTTGGAATAATTTCTGCAGCCATTCAGAAGGTTTGTACAAATCGGGAACTTCGACAGGGACAGGTGGTGCCTGAAATTTAATTAAGATTGAAAGTATTTAAGAGATTTACCGAAGATGTGGATGGAATCGCTGATGATGGTCCAGCAGAGGTTGAAGGCACAGGATTTTTCCGCGGTTTCGGAGGCGGAGGGACGGCAGGTGGCTGAGGCGGAGGTCGTTTCCGACGTCTCCGGCTCCTCTGAGGCGGCTCCAGCGATACACCATGGTCAGCAACCCAATCAGAATATTCCGTACTTGACGAATCCGTATCGCTCGACGCACTCCCAAGATCTTCAGAATGTGCCGTAGCATCACTTGTATCGCTTCCTCCAGAGCTACTATCATGCCCTTCCTCCTACAATTTTTTTCTTGAACTATTTCATTTATTTTAATTCTTTATTACGTCTTCTTGCATCTGCTGTTCCCTGGCTGCACGAGTCCTAGGAGTGTAAAAATCGTCTATGATTTTTACGTCCTACAGGAGCGACAGGAGTTTCAGGAACAACTTCAGCCACTCGTCTACTTTCCCTTAGGTATTCATCAAGCTCCAATTCAGCATAATGAGATCTACAATTTAAAAGTCAAAACAATAATTTTTTGTTAAAACATCTGGCAGCTTTCAAATCCACTGCCTCACTCCTTCAATATCACCCCTTAGACGATATCCAGGCCCTGGGAAAACTCACAGTTAAAAATAAAAAAAAACAAAAAGCCATACTTCCAGCAGACGGGGGCCTTTGAGGGCTTGTATTTTGACCAGCGGCAAGCTCTTCTATCATTTGATCGATATTCGAAACGGTTTCAGAAACATTCTGTATAATTTCCTGCTGTCCACCAGCATTGAAGATAAATTTGGGACAAGTTGGTCGACTGTGCAGTGTTCCCTTCCAGGTACAAGACGTTGCAAACGTGGAGGATACGGGTTTCCGTCGATGTCCACCAAAAATGGCGGAGGCATCAAATGAGGAGGCACTTGTGTTTGCTCGTCAAGAACGTTATTCTGCGCATCCCTAACTAACGGACGGTAGTCTGTATGAAAAAATAACTCCTTGGGAAGCTAAAGAAAAAAATTTAGAAAAAACATTTTCTGAAAAGAAACCCTTACATCTTTATATTTATCCGAAAAAGATGAAAGACCTAATGTTAATAGATGACCATGAGAATCTGTAGCAGCATCAATGTTCCATCAGGTGACCATTTGGCATCGAAAACTGCTCCGTTTCCCTGCCCTTCGATATGATTTTGATGCAGTCAAAGTTTCTCCACTCAGCAGATTCCACAATATGATAACACCATCATGTGCAGCGCTCAATAAAACCTAAAAACATTACATAAGTACTGGTTTGAAGAGCTTCCAATGAAAACTTCCTTAAAGAGAAGTATATATAGGAGGGGAAGTATACAGAGGGATGTAAAACGAAGGGGGAAGTATATGGGAGGGGAAGTATAACGGAGTGGGAAGTATATGGGAAGGGGAAGTATAATGGAGGGGAAGTATAACGGAGTGGGAAGTATATGGGAGGGGAAGTATATGGGGAAGTATACAGTGGGAGTATGGAGGGGGAAGTATAAGGAAGTAAAAGAGGGGAATATAAGGAGGGGAAGTATATGAGGGGGAAGTTAAGTGAGGGGTTAAAAAGAGGTGAAGTAAAGGAACGAAAGGGATGTATAAGGGAGGAAAGTATAAGGAGAATATCCCAAGTTTGTTTTTTTCGAAAAATTTTTTAAGTTTATTTGGAAAAATTGTCCGAGTTTTGTTTTTTCCCAAAAATTTTCCGAGTTTTTTTTTTTTGAAAATTTTCCGGTTTTTTTCAAAAATTTGCAAAGTTCATTTTTTTTGAAAATTTTTTAGTTTTTTTTTTCAAAAATTTTTCAGTTTTTTTCCGAAAATTTTTTAAGTGTCAAGGTAGAAATAATGGGCTTTTGGCCTAGGGATGTGCCTCTCGTAATGGGTAGAAGTACGAAATTTCTCCCTACTAAAAAAATAATAATTAAAAAGTGGCAATTTTTTTACACCAAAAATTCTTAAAAAATATAAGGAGTAATTGGTGAAAATCGGATTAACGGCGCAGCGAATTTTTTAAAATTTCAAACAGACATATCTCCGCCATTTTTTCGAAATTCAAAATCGCCCTCGTTACATTCTTCTTCACCGGCTAAAGAAATTTTGGTGAAAATTTGGTGAAAATCGGAAGAAAACTGTGGCCGTAAAGTGTTCCGGAAAAAATGCTACGGCCGGCCGGCACCACAGACAAAGTTGGTATCGGTAAAGATCAATATTCGATTGACCCTAAAAACCCACGTGGAGGGTATCACAATAACTTCTTTAAGGAAGTTAAAACACAAAATACAATATTTCTGTTCTTACATGGTCAAAAGGATGATTTCTAAAACATAGACTTCTTCCTTATGTCCTTTAAGTACTTTTAACAAATCGCCAGTTGTTGGAGACCAACTTTTAAGGAAAAATCGTTAACTGCAGTTATAACAAGACGTCATCTGCGCTCCAGTGACCATAGTGACTTTAAGTTTCAGCCGTGACTCTTCTTCTGTTGGTTTATGCCTAAAAAATCAAAATCCGAGTAAAATGAGGGAAAAAAGGGAGAAAAATATTTACCCGTTGAGCTGAGTGCTCATGAGAAGCTGTTTTGAGATCCATCTTTGGGCACGATAATTCCAGATAATCGCCGTCCCATCTTTACTTCCGAAATAAACTTTAAACTTTTTTAGCCCATTGAATACTGTCGACACGATCGGAATGCTTTTCGATTTCCATGATCCTCTGCGGAGATTCGCCGATCATCGCATAGACTCTAACATGATGGTCAGCGCTTCCAGCGCTAAAAACAAACCTCCGACGGAAAACTTCGCACATAACATCTGCGCCTGACCAGGCCTCATCTTCTCATGAAACTGAAGAGGCTTTGTTCTGTAAAATAAATAAATAAAAATACAAAACTACAGAAAATAATTACTGAAAAATAGCTGGAGCGTCGCAGAATGTGTGTAGCTCCAAAAAGCGATTGAACCGTCAGAACTCGTCGATACCAAATAATTAACATCATTGATCGTATTTGGACAAAATTGACACCAGTTATCATTCCTGTATGCCCAGATAAAATTGCAACCTAAAAAAAACACATTTATAAATATAAATTGATATTTATCTTACAGGAAAGCCAGTTTGAAGACACCAAACACGTATTATCCTGTCAAGACTTCCTGCGGCTAAAAGTGTATTTTCGACGTTGATTGTAATATCGGTGATTTCTGCCGATGCTCCACGAAAAGTGCTCAGAAGTCTTCCATCGATGGCGCTCCATATTTTCACCAAAAGATCATCAGCTCCCTAAAATAAAGTCATAGAAAACTGCTGAAAATTTGACAAAAAGGAAGGAAATAAAAATTCAAGGCCAAAAAATCGAGCAAATGACCAAAAATTATCGGTAACATACAAAATGCCAAGAAAAATGAATTATTATAAAATTAATATTATCTAAATTAATGAAAATTAATAAGTACTACTGTGATAATGTATTTTCCAGTTCTATCAAATAGTAGACAGTAAACGGCCGTTAAGTGTCCTAACGTCCGATTTTTGGGGCAGGATGTCCCAACTTTTGAATGGGACAAGGCCCGTATGCTTTTTTAAAAATTGATTTATTGAGATCTATTAACGGGGCGCCGTACGGTCACTTTTTCGTAATTCAATGATAAGTCGAGAAATAATGAACGGAATCTATTCGGACTTTTTTTAAAATAAAGTTTAATTGCTAAGCTACGATTTCCACCTAAAATATCTATAAATAAATAATGCCTAATATTTTTAAAGAAATTAAAAATTAAAAAAAATGTTTTTTTTTAAATTTGTTAGGTGGAAAAGATTCGGAATTTAAAAAAAAAGATAAGTTTAAAATTTGGGCCAAATCGATTGAGTGGTTCCTGAGATATAAGTGAATTACGATCAAATGAATCAGCCAATCAGATCGAAGCGGCCATCTTGGGGGGCCGATTTTTAGTGTACGAAAAATACTGTAGATGGCGAGTTACCAGCCTGTAAGTTTCCTTTTCGTTTACTCTGGTGCGCATGCTCCCTACTCCCTACCGAGTACCGACCCGGACCCCTTCCAAGCCTTCTGACTTTGAGTTTTGTTTATTTTTGTATATTCTGTGTTTTTTCTAAGCGTGCCATTTTCTATAAATAATTTTAAATAAATAGTAAAATGGGTAGAGGTGGAAAAAATTGGCCTTCAAGAAGAAAGGTGAACAGATTTCGGGGCAACCAATTCGTGAAAAAGGTAAGTCTTTACTACCGGTACATTTTACGTCTTATCTACTTAGTATTTTGGCTAGAGCTTCCGATATTATTTTTTAAAATTTTCTTCGTGGTTTAAACTTATTATTAGCTACCTCGCTTATCTTCCTCCCATCCAATAATAAGTAATACGAAGTTCGCAAAAATGGTGGAGTAAACCTAAACTAAATATAAAAAATTTCATAAGAAATGAAATATTTTTTCCTTTTCTTCTTTTTGAGAAAGTTCCCTACTATCCCCGGCGAAACCAATTATTTTATCAAATTTTATTCAGTTCCACTGATTTTAATTGTTTTCGGATGATGAGGAGCCTCTCTTTCGTATGCTTTTTGTCGAAACAAATAAAAAAAAAAACTTACTTCAAAAATTTTCAAAATATTTAGTGAAAAAGGCCGTTGTAGTCTTCCACAGACCACAAAAGAAAATTTTCAAAAATAATGGTAGCTTTTTTTAAAAAAACCAAAATATATAAAAAGAGACCTTTTGAGAAATAGTCGAGTAAAATTTTAGACTTTTAGGGTCAAATAATTGTTGGAAAGCAGGAATAAATTTTAATCGCTTTATTATGGTTAATTAAGTTTGCACCCAAATCCGACGTGAGCTTTCGGAGGTGGTTAGGGATGGTTAGGGATGGTTAGGGATGGCTTCGGAGGTGGGGGGGGGGGGTGTGAAAAAATTACGTAATTTTGGAACTTTTTTTGTTTAAAAAAGTAAATAAATATTCGAAGAAAGCGTTTTTCGAGCATGGTTACGATACACATTAGCCTACCTTTGCTAACCTATAAGAATTGGGCGTAAACTTGGGAAACTTCTATTAGAACCATACTAACGCTAACAAATATTCGACCCTAAGGCCTAAACAATGTCTAATTTTACTGGACTAAAAGTTCTTGTCGAGTCCTAATGAAGAGTTGGGCTCATTCATATTCAAATGTATGAATATAATAGTACAAAAATGTATGAATATCTGAAAATTCATACAAAATATATGAATTTCTGAAAAATATGAATATTAATATGAATGTATTCATATTCATATCCATACCTGTATTCATATTCATATTCACAGGCTTTCGCCATATGAATGTATTCATATTTATGAATATGAATGCGCCCAACTCTGTCCTAATGACGGTTTTTAGGTGAGATTTTTTTTTTCTTTAGGTGCAACAGCCTCAAATTTCAACTTCTCTCCTTGCAACGGTGCCTACGACTTCTTCTCCGCCACCAAACCCTCAAATGTCCCCTCAAAATCCTTCTTTACCTGAACCCTCAAATGTCCAAATTCCTTCCCCTCCTCTCATTGCAACGGAGCCAACCACTCTTTCTCCGCCGCTTCTATCGATTCAGCCTTTATCGTCAACCCCCCCTCCTTTTTCGGTTCATGGCAGAAGAATTTTTGAGTTGGGCAACCTATTTACTCAAATTAAAGATTTGAACAAACACCCTGGTTTGTTCAGTTGCAATTTCAATGATATGCAGGTTACGGAGGAAAGAAGAGACGGCCTTCGATCATCTTTCATAATGAAATGCAGTTTTTGCAATTACGAGGGAGTCTTGCAAAGCGACATATGTCTCGGGAAAATGGACGTAAACACTTGCGCGGTATCTGGGGCCCTAACTGTCGGCATCGGCTATAGCCAGTCCAAGGAATTGTTTGGAGCCATAGATATGCCGTATATGTCCGACAAAAGTTATAGGAGGAGAGAAGCTATAGTAAGCAAAAAATATTAATTACAAAATGGTTAATGTTTCCTTCCTTAGGTTGGTGATCAAATACTAGCTGCTGCAACGTTCAGCATGGAAGAGGCTGCCAAAGAAGAGGCCAAACTAGCCCGCGAATGCGGCGATGTGGATGCGTCCGGGACGCCACTGATAACCGTAATCGTTGATGGCAGTTGGGCCAAAAGGTCGTACAAGTCAAAGTACGATTCTCTGTCCGGCACTGTATGGATTGTTATATTTTTTAATACTAACGATGACTTCTTTGTATTTTCTTCAGGCTACAATAATCGGTTTAAAAACCAATAAGGTTTTATTTAAAGGGGTCAAAAATAAATATTGCACTATTTGTGCTAGAGCGCAAAATCAAAGCTCCGAGCCAAGGCCCCACGAATGCTTCAAAAACTGGACAGGTTCGTCCACGTCCATGGAGAAGGCTATCATCCTGGAAGGATTCAAGATGAGCGTGGAAATGTACGGACTGATATATTATAGGTAGGTAAAAAAATTTAATAACCCAGAAATTTTAATTATCATTGTTTTTATGAACTAAAGAGTCATCGGTGACGGCGACAGCAGTGTTTACAACACACTCGTACAGAGTTCACCATATGCGAATCAGAGCATTTCTAAAATTGAATGCTCAAACCACCTATTGAGAAATTTCGTTCGTAAATTGAAAGATTTATCCAACAATAAATTCGCAGGTAAAATTTAAGTTGCGTGTATATCACCAAAATTTAAACGTTTTTTAGGGGACGTAAAGTTGAGATTACTTCTTAGGAAGAAGATTTTATCATTTCGAAATGCTGCGAGTGCTGCGTCGATCCACTGGAATAGCCAAAGCGGAAATCTCAGGGTATGAAAAGTGAAAATAGTCGGTAAATTTACAATTTGTGATAATAAAATTTTCAGGAAAGAATCGAAATGTTGAGGCACGACCTAATTAATCTGCCAAATCATAAATTTGGGGAGCACTCAAATTGCAAAAATTATTTTTGCAATGGCTCGAAGGAAGATGAGGTAAACGAGGTTCCAAATTTTAAGTCGTCTGGGTTGTGGGACAAAATAATGGAAATTGTCCACTCCCTCTCCTACCATAGTGGCAGTTTAATTGAAAGGTATGTTTAAATTACCAATTTTACCAGTTTTACCAATTTTATATAATTATCTTATCATTCATATCTCATCAATTAAGTTATTTAGATGCCCTCGTTTACTATTTTATTTTTTGTTATTTTTTAGAACGACCAGCAATATAGTAGAGAGCTACAATAATATTATTGCAAAAAAATAGGTGGAAAACGTGTAAACTTCACTCAACGAAGGTCGTACCAGGACCGGGTTGCTGGTGCTGTTTTGTCGTTTAACACCAATACTTTTATGGGCTCTCTTCACCGTAGTATGTACAAATCTAGCCCTGGATTCTTCGTAAAAAAACATGAAAGAGAGAATGTAAGGAGAATAAATTTGGCCAGAGGAAAAAAAAAATCAAGAAAATTGAAACAAATATGTTCCTCAAAGGCCGACCAAGACTATGGCCCTTACGCATCGTACCCTGATATGAACGAGGAAGATTTCAATAGGTACTTTCGACAATATTTATACCTGTAGGTAACAAGATTTACTTTTTATTTTTAGATGCAAGGAAACGTTTTTGCGCGATATGTCCAACACGAACATACCGGAGATCGAATGCGCAACAAGAGGTCAAGCAGACGAAGCTGTTTGGTACGCGGAAAGACGCAAACGGCTGACTGCCTCAAACTTTGGTCGGGTGTGCAAGCGCCGACCGACCACTACTTGCAAGAACTTAGTAAGTACTCATTAAAATGTATAGGAATGAACTATATCAATATTTCTATCTTTGCCCGAATTATAGGTGAGGAATTTACTTTATAGTGCTCCAATTGTAACGAAGGCTATCTCATGGGGGAGGTTTTCGGAAGGAAAAGCGATAGAGTTGTTGGAGCAAACAGTATGTGAAACAAACTAAAGTTCTTCGTAAAGGTGTTTTTAATTTTTAGGAGAATACGACTGTTAAAAAATGCGGGTTGTTTGTGGACAGCATTCATCCGTTTCTGGCTGCATCACCAGATGGTGTGATAGATGAAAATTGTATAGTGGAGGTAAATTGGTGAATTTCTCTTCTTTATCGAAAATGCAATTTAGTACCTATACTAATATATTTTCTTCATTCAGGTGAAATGTCCTTTCACTACGAGGTCTATGGACCCGGAAGAAGTCATAAAACAAAAAAAATTCCCGTTTGTAACTATGAACAATAAAAATTACGAAATTGATAAGCGACATAATTTTTATTACCAAGTAATAATAAGTATACATATTATACCTAACTTTATTTACTTTTTTTTAAGGTGCAAGGACAGCTTCACATAACGGGTAGAGAAAAGTGCATTTTTGTTCTCTACTCAAATAATAAAATAATCAAATTCGAAATTTTCAAAGACGATAGCTTTTGGAAGCAAAGCATGGAAAATAAATTAAAAGACTTCTATACTTTGTGCATTCTGCCCGAGCTTGTGGATCCACGATTCACCAGGTTTGTTTCCTGAAATGAAGAATCCTTCATTTATAAAATGTGAATTTTTAGATCGATGCCAATCAGGGAGCCCGATTTCATTTTAGAAGAACAAACAAAAAAAATGAAAATAATAAAAAGCGGAAGAGGAAGGTAACGATTATTGATGTTTGTGAATTAAACTATTATATTGGTATTATTGCATTCTTTTTTATGTTTTCAGGAAGAACCAACAAAAAGAAACACAAAAAAAAAACTTTTTGAATAAACGAAATAAAAAATCAATCTATGTTTTTAAATTTCCTGAAAATCCGATGAAAATTGCGGCCGTAAGGCGTTCCGACAATATTATAAAATAAAAAATATTGCTTTCCATCGTAACGATTATTACGCCAATGTCTTTGCCGTAAAAAATCAAAAAAATGATATATCATATGCCTACTTTCCGTAATCAACAGGGAAACCGAAAAAATAGGCCGAACGAAAATTTACGTACAAAACAAAAAAAAAAAATATAAAGAAAATAATAAAAGTCGGCATTCTCTTTGTAAGTGGTAAGGGCAAGGGGCTATGGGGGGGGGGGGGTCGCGGCTCACGGAGGGGAGCGCGAGGTCCGAGCCGAAATAAAAATTTACTAAAAGCTAGGGTTCTCACTTCACTTGACCTTGAAAATATAGGGTGGGGATCTCAAACCGATTCTGTGCTGTGCGGGTCTCGGAAATAACAAACTACCAACATCCCTCTCCCCGTTAATTGCTTTATTTTCAGGACCAATGGTTCGCAACTATAAAAGAAAAACCTCTCGAGGAGAGGCTACGCCTGAAGACATCATGGCGGCGGTGAGGGAGGTACGACTACAAGGAGTCTCAATCAGGCAGGCTGCCTTGAACTCGGGTATCAACAATAAAACGTTACAAAGATACGTTAAAAAAATAGATATTGAGGAAGTCCTCGACGACAGAACAGAGGTACCGTCATGCTCCATCGGGTACCAACCGTCAAGAATAATTTTTTCTCCTACAGAGGAAAATTCAATTATGAAATATGTCGTGCAAGCAGCAGACATTTATTTCGGCCTCACTCCGTTCGAAATTCGCCGGCTGGCATATGAATTGGCCATTGCCAACGGAAAAAATATTCCAGAAAGTTGGAAAGAAAATAAAAAAGCGGGCGAAGAATGGTTCCGACAGTTCATGAAGCGCCACCCTGGGCTTTCCCTTCGCACACCTCAGGCCACCAGCCTTGCCCGAATGTCATCTTTTAATAAGGAAAACGTAAATTTATTTTTTGATAACTTAGCTTCAGTAATGAATCGCCATCTCTTCGAACCACATAACATATGGAATATGGACGAGACCGGTTTAACGACGGTGCACCGACCAAACAGAGTTATAACCCGCAAGGGCGAGAGACAAGTCGGAAGTATCACTTCTGCAGAAAGGGGCTCACTGGTAACGATGGCTACCTCAGTTTCAGCCTCAGGAAACTTCATTCCACCCTTTTTTGTCTTCCCTCGCGTGCACATGAAACAGCATTTCCTACTTGGCGGCCCTGTAGGATGTGATGGGTCGGCAAATAAATCCGGATGGATGCAGGAGGAGGATTTTTTAAAATTTTTAAAACATTTTCATAAATTTGCGAAACCAACCCTCGAAAAGCCCTGTCTTCTTCTGTTAGATAACCACGGGTCACACTTAAGCGTGGAAGGGCTGAATTACGCGAAAGAACATGGAATTATGTTGTCTTTCCCTCCACATTGCTCTCACCGCCTTCAGCCTCTGGATCGAAGTGTTTTCGGCCCATTTAAAAGATTTGCGAATTCTTCGTGTGCAGGATGGATGTTGAACAATCCAGGGAAGGTTATGTCCATCTATCATATTCCGGGGATAGTGGGTCAAATTTACAGTTCAGCACTAACTCCGTCGAACATCATGGCCGGATTTAGGTGCACAGGGATTTACCCTTTTAATAGGGGCATCTTTCCCGAAAAGTCTTTTCGCCCGGCATATGTGACAGACCGTCCTAATCTCATCGAACAGGAGGAAGATCTTGATGAGAATTCCGAAACTGCGGTATCGAACCCGGCACAAGTCGCTGAAGAGGACCTCCCTACTCTCGCTGATCTCGTCCTCCCCCAGAATGAAATTCCAGGCACTTCGGTAGCGAGTACCAGCGCCATTGTTTTGCCGGAAGATGTTCGCCCTTTTCCGAAAGCTCCAGCTAGAAAAGAAAATTCGAAGAACTTTCGGCGTAGGAAATCTTCCATTTTGACGGATACGCCAGTGAAGAAGCTGTTGGAGGAAGAAAAAGAAAAAAGGAGGAAAAAGAAAAAAGAAAATTCCTCAAGCCAAGAGGAAGTTGATCGGCAAAGAAAAGCGGGCTAAAAAGCGTCCAAAAACCCCCGCCGAAAGCAGCGAAGAAGAAACAACGATTTGTGTTGTCTGCACTGAAACTTTTGGAAATAGTCGACCAGGAGACGACTGGATCCAGTGCATTCAGTGCAAAAACTGGGCTCACGAAGAATGCACCCCAGGGAATCCTCTCTATGTGTGCCACCACTGCGATTCTCCGTAGGCCGTCATTTTTTGTCTTTATAAGTTTTATTTTATTTATTTTTTGTATGATCAATCATACATCCGCTTTATATTGTCATCTTAAAGGTACTAGTCAATTTTTCTAAGTCTTCGCGTCTTATTTTTTTTTATATTATGTTATTAATTTTTATATGTTATTAAATACAATATGTACAATGTGTACAATATGTTATTAAATATTATATTAATATTTAAAAACGAGACTTGCAGTTATTTCACCTATTTCAATCGTCAAAATAGCGATGAAACATCATTTTTCGTATTGGGACAACTTGCCCCTCTCCCTGGGACAACTTACCCCAGGTCGGGGTTAGAAGTCTCAAATGAAAGTTTTTTTACAAGTTAAAAAAATTAACATACGTTCATTTTAGAAGAATGCAATTAAATTGTTTTTAGTAGTTAAAAGGACCATCCTTATGAATCAAGTGTCGAAATCTTCAAAAGTTAAAACCAAAAGGTTAGGGAACAAAAAAACGAAAAAATGGGACAACATGCCCCGGTCTCCCCTAATTGGGTAGTAGTTAAGATAAGGGGTTCCGTCGTTTGATACTGTTAAGAAAAAAAAGAGTGGATATAGTTTGGGCTTACGAATGTGATATGTGGGGATATTTGGAAAGTGCATGGTTGCATAGATATGATGTTTTAGAAGGTATGTTTTTGGAAGTGCGTGGTGGCATAGATAAAGGCTTTTCGAAGAAAATATGGAAGGGTCAAAAAAAAAAAGTGAAGAGTTGAATGTAGGAAACCATAAACTAAGTGATAGATGATGGGCTTGAAAAAAAAAAAAAAAAAAAAAAAAAAAAAAAAAAAAAAAAAAAAAAAAAAAAAGGAATAGGGTAGAGGTTGAAGTGGGAAACGTAGAAAAAAAAAAAAAAACAGAGAAATAAAAAAAAAAGAAAGAAGGAAAGCAACCCCTCAAGATGGAATTGTAAGCAAATTTCAAGTAGAGGGGGGGCTTAAACTTAGGAGGGTTTTTGGGAAATTCTGGTCATTGCTTTTCAAGGGCTTCAAGGCACTTGTAGACTTGTACACTTGTAAACCATTTGTGAAAAGTGATTAGGTATAACAGTGAAAAATTTTCGCGTTTCTTTTTTTTTTGGCTTTTACGTAAGAGTTTATTAGATTTATTAGACTTTATTATTAAGAGTTTATTAAGTAAGAGGTTATTTTTTTGACGTAAGTGTTTATTAGATTTATTAGACTTTATTATTAAGAGTTTATTACGTAAGGGGTTTTTTTTTATTAATTAAATTAATTTAATTCATTAATTTTATTAACTATATTCAACTATAACTTTTAATATTCAACTACAATTTTTTTTTTCTTCTTTCTCTTTCGTTCAATTTTTATTACATTAAAATTTTTTTTTTAACTTTACGGTTTCTTTCTTTTATTGATACTCCATAACATGGCGAGCAATAACAAGTTCAGATGCCGCGCAGCATCGAGGTATCGTGCTGTTCTCGATAGGGACGCCGGCGATTGAGTCGGTGGTGGGTTATATCGGGGAGTTGGAGGATCTCCTGTCCCTTTATAAGGCGGTTAACGACCCGGATTGGGTGGCGGAAATGAGCACCGCATCGCCACTTTTCTTTCTTTTGTTAATAATTCATAACATGGCGAGCAATAACAAAGTTCAGATGCCGCGCAGCATCGAGGTATCGGTGCTGTTCTCGATAGGGACGCCGGCGATTGAGTCGGTGGTGGGTTATATCGGGGAGTTGGAGGATCTCCTGTCCCTTTATAAGGCGGTTAACGACCCGGATTGGGTGGCGGAAATTGACCACCACATCGCCACGACGGGGAAAAATCACGTGACGGATGTGGAGCTATCGATATGTTTCCGCATGGAAGCTGCAAAAAGGGACAGAATCTTCCCCATCCTGCTCGGATTAGACGAGCGCGTGCTGGTGACGGCTCTTAGTTTGCCGTATGAACAGTGGGTGTTCTCCAAAGGAAGGTATCCATCCCTATATACGGCACTAGGGTTTAACTATAGGATAATGGACGACTTGCTGTTCCATTATACGTATGAATCGGCCGACCGGCGTAACGATATCCTGACGCTATATATATATACTTTGACCAGGAGGGTGTGGAAACAGCCCTTGCGGAATCAAGGTGTAAATATTACTGGGAGGTTTCTCCGCATGTACAGTTCTCCTGGGAAAAGTGTTTATAGAAGCATGGGATACTCCATCGGAGCGGGCGAAATTGCCCCAAGTGTGGGTATTATCCCGGAAGTCTGTTATGGGAGGAGGAGTACGACTACTTCAGGAATTTACCGAAGAAGTATGGGAATAGCCGATAAGGGGGTACGGTCGGTGCATGATAAACTCCCTCGATATGCATCGCTCGAAATTGAGCACCGCATCGCCACTTTTCTTTCTTTTGTTAATAATTCATAACATGGCGAGCAATAAGGAAGTTCAGATGCCGCGCAGCACCGAGGTATCGGTGCTGTTCTCGATAGGGACGCCGGCGATTGAGTCGGTGGTTGGATATATCGGGGAGTTGAAGGATCTCCTGTCCCTTTATAAGGCGGTTAACGACCCGGATTGGTTGGCGGAAATTGAGCACCGCATCGCCACGACGGGGGGAAATAACGTGACGGATGCGGTGCTATCGATATGTTTCCGCATGGAAGCTGGAAAAAGGGACAGAATCTTCCCCATCCTGCTCGGATTAGACGAGCTTGTGCTGGTGACGGCACTTAGTTTGCCGTATGAATTCCTATACAGCACTGGGGTTTGAATATGGGATAATGGACGACTTGCTGTACCATTGTACGTTTGCACCGGCCGAACGGCGTAACGATATCCGGACGCTTATATATATATACTTTGACCAGGAGGGTGTGGAAACATCCCTTGCGGAATCGAGGTGTAAATATTATTGGGAGGTTCCTCCGCATGTACAGTTCTCCTGGGAAAAGTGTTTTATAGAAGAGCATGGGATAATCCACCAGGAGCGGCGGAATTGCCCCGAATGTGGCTATTATCCCAGCAGTCTGTTATGGGAGGAGGAGCACGACTACTTCGAGGAAAATACCGAAGAAGTATGGGAATAGCCGATAAGGGGGTACGGTCGGTGCATGATAAAACTCCCTCGATATGCATCGCTCGTTCATGTATAAATTGTATATATTGTATATAAGGTATTTTGTGGTCAGTGTAATTTTATAATTTATAATTTTACATTTTTATAGTATAGGTTTGATTGGTTAAGTATAGGTTTGAATATTCGATTTTAAGAGATTAAAAAAAAACAAAAATAAAAATAATAATAAAAAAAAAAAAAAAGAAAATAAACAAAAAAAAACTTGAGGGGGGATTTTGAGAAACGGAAAAGAGGGATTAACGTAGGAGGGGATGTCCTTTTAGGAATGGGGGTAACTGATTAAACCCCAACAAGTCGTGAATGAGTAGTTGATTTATCCATAGTCAATTTTCCTTTTTTTTTCGTTTTTCTTTACTTTTATACCGATAGAAATTAGTTTAAGGCAGGATTTCCTAAAACAACTCTCGGTTTGTCATAAAGAATATTTTTTTTTTTTTGGAATAGTTGTAGGAAATTTTAAATGGGGTTTGATAAGTTGCTATTTGTTTCCCTGTTTTGGGTGGGGTTGAATTTTGGGGGATATGCGGTTTTGTGGCTTTCGATTGTAAATCATTTTCCGAGAGTTTTCGGGAAATAGACGCGACTGGGGTGAAGGGTTGCGCAACACCGAAGTCGCTGATAGTGAGTGAGGATGTTCGGATTCAATTGGTACAAACGGCGAAATATTCATCTGTGGAATACCACCAGTGCAAAATAGGTATGTTAGTAACAATTAATTATTGTGGGATGTTCGGTCATGGGGGGATGGTTAAAGGGGGTATACAATCACACGTAATCAGTCTCACAAGAGAAGAATGTTTAAGGATACACGAAACAGGGGTGTATCGATAACATTAAAGGGATTCATTACTCGTCAGTGGTGGCACAGGCAACAATCACTATAGTTCTTCAACGGGGGCGTGCAGTTGCAAATATAGCAGAGATTTCATTAAAATAGGGGAATATCCGTGCCGATACTCACAAAAAGTTGTATAACACCGGATGGAGGGTTATACAACCGGAAGTTATCCGGTCGTGCGAAGTTATTTATTCAATCAGATGCTGGAAAACTTAAAACTTGGGAGTCGTTGAAATCTGCTTTGCTTCGGGAGTTCGTGAAGAAATATGACTCTAAAGAGGTACACGAACTTTTATGCGCTAGACGATTAACTATACTTTATGACGTCTTTTATCGTTTCTATTTAATCATTCGGCTATTCTTACAGTACCGACCCTAGGGGCTTATATGTAGCCAACTTATTAGTGGGGGTTTGAGCCCAAATGGACCAAAAAATGCGTTTTTAGTGTGTTCCAAACAACTTGTAAAGCCAATCACGAAACTATTTCACGATTTATAAATGATGGTTTGAAATTGTTATCAACGGGATCAATTGAAAAAAAAAAATTCTTTTGCTTCTTCTGACGCAGCCCCCTACATGATAAAGGCTGGTAAATCTTTAAAACTTTTTTACCCTAAATGATTCATGTTACATGCTTAGCTCATGCCACCAATCGCCTTGCAGAAAAAATAAGGGAAATCTATCCCTGTATAAACAAATAATTAACAACGGGAAAAAAAATGTTTTTAAAGGCTCCATCAAGGGTTGAAATTTACAAACAATCAATGGTTGGAAAACCTTTGCCTCCCCAACCAGTTATCACTCGCTGGGGAACGTGGCTTGAGGCAGCGGTTTTCTATGCGGAAAAATTTTCTGAATTTAAGAGACCGTAGCAAAAATCGCAGAAGTTGACGATGCTCTCAGGTCCAAAAAGTGAAAGAAAATCAGCTGCACACTGAAGAAAGACGAGGCAAGCGCATTGGCGGAACATGCAGTATCTCGCAACCACATCTTTGATTGGGAAAATGTGAAGATAATAAAAAGGAAAAGAACCGTCACAGAAGAAAATTTTGGGAAGCAGTATGCATAAAAAAGACAGACCTCAATTAACAAGAAAAGTGATACAGACGGCCTGAGCCGATGCTACACCCCTATAATACTCGAATCTACACGTAATCGTAGAGACAACACACAAGAGGTTGATACTGTACAACTTGTAACCCTACCCGATCAATACCTTCCCCGTGTCCCACTGAAGAGGAAATATAATATTTCGTATGAAAATATTAATTTGTTAATTCGTATGATTATTTATTTTTAACTAAATCTGATATTTAAATCATATGGTAGCGGACCGAGCCGCTACAACTACCTCCCTCTACGTTTTTTTTAAAGCGGTTTATTTCCTTCAAAGGAAGGAAGGCTTCTTATCCCCCAGTTGCGACCCTGAAGAATCTCATTAAAGAGTGTCTTGCGACAGCGAATACTCAGCTAGTAAACCTCGCTTCAAAGCCGTATACTTTTCGTTAAACTGAGTTTTCTTGAAGTTGGACGATGTTAATTTGGTAGTTACTTGTGTTTGTTCTTGTAATTTTGATGTTTTGATGGGTGGTATCAGACCATTAAAGAAGAGGAAAGAATCAATTAAACATTAAAACTGATGGAGCTCCAGATCTAGAATTGAAAAGCTAGATAAAGATGTTAAAGTTATAGAAGAGCCAAAGATGTACGATTGCTGACGATATTAAGCATAGAAAATACCAACAGAGCTTATGCTCCAATACAAAATGCTCAGAAGACTGACCCAGAATCAGCTATAATAACAGAATTCGAGGACAACCTCAAAATTGGATGGAAAAGATGGATGAAGCTGCAAATACATATCCTGCTTTACATCCAGCAAGACTTGTAGATTCAATATGCCGGACCCAATGGTAGATGATAATGGTGGATGATTGACGAAGAAGTGGGTTAGATAATGATCCAGATGATGATTATGCTAATGATAACACTCTTGATAATGATACACACACCGATGATGTATCAACCTAAGCAAGTAACTCAGACTTATCAATCTGCTGTATACAGAACAAGCGTCACCACCAATGAGCCATCAATCTACACAGATCACGTCGGGGTCACCAATTGAAGAGGAAATATAATATTTCGTATGAAATAATATTAATTTGTTAATTCGTATGATTATTTTTAACTAAATCTGATATTTTAAATCATATGGTAGCGGACCGAGCCGCTACACCACCTCATGACTTTCACAATTGAAAAAAGGGAAAACCTTCAACGTTCTCTCTTTTTTAAAAATAAAATCGTTCCTATGCCAGTCTCCGAGGATACCATACGATCTCTAGACGCAACATCTTCTCTGATGAAATACAGTTCAACTCGTTTTTGAAACTCCGACTCAATGTTTCTATGAAAGTTTTTTGTCAAGTAAGCTTGAAAAAATTTGTTTTTGAAAAATCATACTATTGTATTTCTGTTCAGGTCTTGA
Source organism: Orius insidiosus (assembly GCA_014119065.1). Lineage (NCBI taxonomy): Eukaryota > Metazoa > Arthropoda > Insecta > Hemiptera > Anthocoridae > Orius > Orius insidiosus. Next base: position 1,916 of record JACGAQ010003954.1, on the reverse strand, counting down.
AAAGGGAACAAACATTCCCGAAACGTCGACATTAAAACTAAATTGAAGCAATTTGTTTACTTCTTGGCTGCAAACCCACTACCACGAAAATTTATAATTTTGTTTATTATTTTCTTATTGGCCCGGCTCGCAGAAGCGGAACTTCGAGTGCCGAAATATCCATGGCATACGCAAACAGGTCGGCCATTAACTTCGAATCTGGGAGATTCGAGGACGCCATCGTAGATTTTCACTAGATTTGATTGGGAAAAAGATTTGGCAGCAGTGACTTTTGCCTATATGAACATGCGAAACGCTCATTTCAAAGGCAAAATTTGAAAAAAAAAAAAATTCAAAGAGCGTATATCTACTTCTCAGTATTAAAGACATTAATCCGGACTGACTTTTGTATATACTTAAATTTCATTATTTATTTATTACTTATTTTCAGTTTTATTTATTTAATTTATTTTCTTAGGATAAGACACGTGCTTTCATTTTTTTTTCTAGCTTATGATGACTTTACAGCGACGCAATATGGCAATATCATGAGCGGGAGGCTCTCCTACGTTGGAAAACGAAATTGGAATGAGATCCACAAATGTGGCTTGTTTGTGGACTTGGAGCGGCCATACGTGTTCCACCTCTCTTTCGTAACTACATAATATTCTTATGTTGTGTTCACTTTCCAGGTACTTGGGTGCGTCCCCTGACGGCATAACTAATGACGCGGTGGTCGAAATAAAATGTCCTTATATGTTAAAAGACATAAAGCATAGAAGAAGCCATTTTTGAAACCAAATTTTTGCTAGATAAGAAAAAAAATTAAAAAAGAGCCCAATTATTATCAAATAATGGGGCAGATGCAATTGCCAAAAAAACTTAGCATATTTTGTTATATGGACTCCAAATGAGTTCATCATCCAGAAATCGAGTTCAACGAACGTCTGTGGAGAGATATTAGGTACCAAAGCTTTCAAGCTTTATTTAAATTTTTTATTACCCGAAATTGTGGACCCTAGAATGTCCCGGGCATGTACCCTCGGGTAAAAATAAGGAATAAAAACAAATATAAAGCAATATACATCTGTTTTAATGGGAGTTTGCAACTGGGCCAATCCTTTCTACCTGAGAAAAATTGTCGCCGATGACATATTTAACTGGCCATTGTATCAAATCATAAGTATCTAACTGGCCAATGACCACAAATAATTGTATCCAAGGGCAATACACACTTGATTACTATAGTGGGATGCAGGTTTCATTTTACTCAAGCTTGGTGGCGTGCAATTCAGAGGTTCGGGTTGACAGTCGATATAAAACGATACAACAGTAGGAAAAGTGGCTGAAGTTGTTCTTCGAGTTTTCTTTTCCTCTTTTCTCCTTTCCCTAAATAGATGTGAGGTGTCCCCTCACATTCTGGTAGCAGAGCATGGTTAGATCCACGGACCTCTGGGTTATGGGCCCAGAACGCTTCCAAAGGCCAATCCTGTTGGTCCAGCACCAGTTGACCAGGCTGAGGTCACCGATAAGTCAGCCCCTCCCAAGACATTCCCCAGGCCTAACACAAAAGAGGTCAACATCATCTGGGATGTGTCTCCCGCTTCTAGCAAAGGCTGACCTTTTGGAAGAGGATGCGTGGGATCTGATGAATTTGATTCTACGACCCTGAAGAGGACGCTGCTGCAGTTTACAAGGGGGCCTGCTACGAAGGTACAACCCCATAGAGATGATTGGGTTGCTTCGCAAGGCCTGGAAGAGGGCACGCTGCGAGTGGAGACAAGGGAAAGGTGGTGCATAACGCTGAGTATGGGGATGAAGGAGATAAAGTCCAGTACTCGTACTCCAATAGAGAGAGTTTTATTCGAGACATGAACTTCCTAGTTGCCATCTTCTGTACTCGAGGGGTCGTCTATGGATAAGGCCTTGAAGAAAAT